>JAOPHQ010000032.1:140000-178639 GCA_030340625.1 Merluccius polli | reverse complement strand
CTCCGACAAAACTCCCCGAAAACCACCGGGAAGAAAGGATATCGCGCACAACAGAGCCGTGCTTTCCCATCCGCGACGACGAGAAGTCTACCGCTCATTCCCGCTGCCAATCTTCAGCTCACCATGCTTTTGTTCCCCTCCACTCCTCCTATCCGGCATTTCACTCCATGTCATCCCAGGCTATCTCTAGAGCTATCTGTCTATCTCCGCCTCTCTCAAGAGCATCTCCCTCCGCATCGCGTGATCCACTCACCCTGACAGGGACAATGAGAGGTGGCGCCGTCGCTGCAGGACGGCTCAACATCTCATCTCGATTAAACCGTGATCCAGCCGGCGTTAAATGGGACTTGCATGATATGGCGACAGCTACAACGCGCTCATGCGCTTGTGCATGCGTGTTTCTTTTGTGTGCGCGTGTGTGCCTCCACATTTGAGCCTGCGCATGTGAGTATATGTGTATGGGTATGCGTACGTACTGTATGTGTATGTGTGAACGTATGTGTGTGTGTGCGCGTACACAAGATGCTGGACTCTGCACAGCCTCCCTCCTCCTTCTGTGTGTTTGTATGTCCTGGCATACAAACATGGTCCCGAATAGCACTTAATATCTTACCTTAGCCATCCACGCTGTATATCACAAAGGATAGCCAAGTCTAGCAATTACGGTGCACTTAGAAACTTGTCCTATTGACATCCTCGCTGTATCGACAGTGATATACCGGTGTTTTACTTGTAAGCCGCTTTGGACAAAAGCATCTGCTAAATGCCGTACATGTAAATGTGATGCAGGTAAAATGCAAATAGTATGAGTTAGGTAAGATACGGCCGATTGCCAATGAAACCGAAGCCATTTCACCGGCGTAAAACGGCACTGTACGTGTGTATGTCTACACCAGGCCTGGGCATTCTGTTCCACAAAGGGCCGGTGTGGCTGCAGGTTTTTGTTCAAACCAACCAAGAGCACACAGTTTGACCAATCAGCTCTCTGAAGACTGAGATCAGTTGATTAAATGAGTCAAGTCTGGTGTGCTGCTGCTTGGTTTGAACAAAAACCTGCAGCCACACCGGCCCTTTGTGGAACAGATTGCCCAGGCCTGGTCTACACGTATGTCTATGTGTATGCGTGCATGTCTATGAGGTCTGTGTGTGTGTAACTGTATGCATATGCATATCTACTATTGGGGTCTACTCACTGTGAGGACCAGACACAGCAATGGGGCAGAGAGCCGCGTGTCCCTCTCAACAACGTGCCGTTACAATGCATGTGTGTGTCATTAGCACCGAGAGCCTCTAAAGACCAGGAGGATGCTTCCGAAAAAATGAGGTTTGCCGAGCCAGGCTTTGTGCCGATGTGCCGGTTTCCGCTGCGCGGCTAGGACCTCCAGCGCCACAACAACGGTTCCCCGATGCGGTCCGCCGGAAACAGCGACGTTAGCGCCCCCGTATCTCTTGTCCTGATGGCGTTCTCCTTTTTATTCTAGCATCTCCAGTCACTCCGGCAGCCTCTTTCACTCTCATCAGAGACCAGGGGGGGTTGGATACGCCTGCAGTGCTGTAACCTAATGCGATAATGGCTCTGAGGGCGGAGAGCAGTGGGGTGGGCCCTGGGCAAGTGACTGCCTGAAGATGGCCTAAACCATCTGCGGTGCGCTGCGCCTCGGGCCTCTTCTCACATCCCTGGAAAAAACTCTGCATCGGCAGATCACTTCATTTCTAACGCGTTTATAACCTCTACGGGAACGACTGAACTGTTATAGGCCACACGTGTCCCCGTGTTAATTGTTAATGTATCTCTCGTTACGTATCTTTTATCTTCCTGTAAAACGGTTTCAAACGCTTGATGACTCATCCTGCACTCAGGGGCATTTGCTAATTTTGCGTCCACACAAAACTGCTTTCTCAAGTTTTTATGTCCCTCCCCCAGAAGTCCTCCACAACAACAGAGAGCCGGCTGTCGTCGCGGCTTTCCGTGTCGAGCTGCCAGCTACTGTCAATCCGGTGGCACATCCGGCACAATCGGCTACTGTAAACGGCGATCAATATCCGAGACAAGTCTCTCCCCCGGCTTCGTGTTTTTACCGGAAATATGTTAATATGCAGAATCAAATTGCACTCTTTCCTTTCACAGGGCCTATAAAAAGCTCATAAGGCCATTTCATGCCACGTACACCCACATTCAGATTAGCTAATTTACCCAATTTCCTTCACACTTGCGTAGACGGGATTATTGTACAAAAGCCGATACGGCCGTGCGAGTGCAGCAAGTAATAAAGTATTGTCGTATTCGCGATTGTGAAAGTGTTTTCAAGTGTATTTTTATGGGGTCGATTGCTATATGATTACAATCCCGGGCCCACAGAGAAAGATGGAAAATGCTGGTATTTCTGGTCAATATTAACAAAGAAAGCTCATAGATCCACACCGAGGCTCGTGTTAAAAGCAATAGGATGATGCATTGCCTTCTGACACTTATTTAATGTGTACCTACCGAGTGCAGGGTCAGCTACCTTGCGTGACACCGTGCGCTGCATATCAAATCCTCGCCACATAAAATCTTTCCTGCTTGCTTTTTTTTTTTTCGTCGGTCCGTCCAAGTTTTACAGCGCTTGATGTCCTTTGAGAGGTACGCGGGTGTGCGTGGGCACAGGGAAAGGAGGTGAGGGGAAGCGCGAGCGATGGTAGACGTGGTGCACAACATGCATGTCAGAACAAACAGGAGCCAGAGAAGTCATCAAATGAGCAAGCGTGCTGGCAAAATAAAACAGGCTGTGCGTGGACAGTATGTTGTGGTGGGCCAGAAGGTATCTGCTGCTTTGTTCACAAACACTGACATCCTCTTGTTTCCCTGGATATTCCCAGTGTGTAGGCTGTTGCAGAGAGAGCGCTTTGTTGAGACTAGGGTTCGTGGACGTGGTGGGAGGAGGGGGCGTACATACGTTTACACATATCTCTGCACTTTGAACACCATTCGGTGTTAATTGCCCTCCTCAATCCACGGGAGAAGCCAGACAGCGGTGCCGAAGAAACAAGGAATAATTAGCGATGAAAGAGGGAAGTGGCTGCGTGGCAGGGGGAGAACACACACGCATTTCCTATGAATGGGTTACAAGTTGCTGCGCGATTTCGAACGCAACAACACAACGGAGAGAGCGAGAGAGCGAGTCTGACAGAGAGAGAGTCAGAGAGAGAGAGAGAGAGAGTGAGAGTGAGAGAGAGACAGCCAGGGATTAATTATCTGCATCAACCCAGGCTGACACAGCCCTTTTATTAGCAATTTGTATACTGTTTGTTCTTCTAGGAGACAAAGAATGATCACTTGATTGCCATCTGAATAACTAACCTGTGAGGAAAGAACAATAACTGTTATCACCCTTAAAAGGTATGTCTGTATTTAAATGTGTCCTGAATGGAGATGTGTGTGTGTGTGTGTGTGTGTGGTGTATATGTGTGTGTGTGTGTGTGTGTGTGTGTGTGTGTGTGTGTGTGAATATGTGACTGCATGAGTGTGTCCTTTCTTAGTGATTGGATATGGTGGGGAAAGAACAATTACCTGGACACAAGCAAACCTCATTTTAGGAAGTACACACACAAACATGAGTATCACATTTCCACAGGGAAATGGATTAAACACAAATACCATAACTACACACACACACACACACACACACACACACACACACACACACACACACACACACACAATTTCACCACAAAAAAAAATTGTGAGAGGGAGATATAAGATAGAGAGAGAGCAAGGGTGAATAGGGAGAAAGTGTGCGTGTGTGAGAGGGGGCGAGCCACAGAGCGAGAAGGAGGGAGGGAGATAGAGAGTGAATGAGACAGAGGGAGCGAGGGAAGGAGAGAGAGCAACTGAAAAAAAAAAACATTTAACTTTTGGTTTTCTTATCGCAGTTGCCAATTTCCACAGAAATGAATGACCGAGTGCTTAGTATCCAAACAGAGTGATGCACAAAACTTTGCCACAAGCCCAAGGCAATATTTTGTTTTTTGGGTTCGACTGACTTTGTCTCCGTGCTGTGACTGCAACTTATTCAAAACAGACTTTAGAAAAATACAAAAATAACAATACAAATCTGATAAGAAAAGCAATAAATTGGTTGAGAGAGTATCATAACAAACAATAAAATATGGAAACTGAACGAGGATATGAAGAACCTTGTTCAGTTTCTTGGAAATTATATGATGAGGCATTATGATATTCTCTCTCTCTCTCTCTCTCTCTCTCTCTCTCTCACTATCTATCTATCTCGAACTTCCTCGCTCTCATTTCTTCCCTTTCGCTATTGACCTGAGCCAGAAAATCTATCAATGGCTAAAATAGGGTCATGGTGACCAACAAGAGAGATAAATCAGATTAAAAGTAATTTGCATCCAAAGTTGTCCTCTCTTTCCCTATCACGCATACACACATGTGTGTGTGTGTGTGTGTGATGGAGTATGTGTGTGTGTGTGTGTGTGTGTGATGGAGTGTGTGTGTGTGTATGTGTGTGTGTGATGGAGTGTGTGTGTGTATGTGTGTGTGATAGATAGATAGATTGGCAGGCAAACACTGGGAAGAAAAACTAATCCATTGCTGATAACACATTCACAGCTCTGGAGAGACTTCCTACTCGTTTGAACCCTTAACATTCAATGCCATTGTCTTATTTATTACACAATACACGGCTGTCTCTTAGAGTCTTTTTTCTCTCTTTTCCTCTTGTGTGTCTTTATTCGCCCATCGCCCACCCATCGGTCTTCATTTTTATCCCTACAATTTTGACACTTCTGGAATTGATTGTTTTTCAGAAAAAAAACTTGTTGTGAATTAGTCAATCGGCGTTCCGGGGAACAATGATCCTTCCTCTCCTCCACTTTTTCATCGACTTGACATCCTCCTCCTATTCCTCATTTAATCCTGCTACTCCCACTCCTTGAACATTTCCTCACTACCTCAGTGTCCCCCCGAACCTCCTGCTGCCTAATCAACACCTGTAGTCCAGATAAGGACAATAAACACACACAATGAAAAGGAATCTGCATCGCAATGGTGTGAGTGGATGGTGATGTCATTGTAATTTAAACGTGTGCATTGGTAATGTAAAAACAATTATGAAATGTGCTGTCCAGTAAAATGCACCAGGGTCCATCCAAGCAAACCATATGGAATCTGATGGAATTCAACAAAATCCAAGGACAAAAAATGACGAGCAGCGTCGCCAGCATCCAATCGGTTACCTTTCTCACACGTGGCGCCGCCATAGCTGGGCAGACAGAGACACACAAAGGAGTTAATCTCATCGATGCACGTGCCTCCGTTCTGACAGGGGTTAGACTGGCAGTCGTCAATGTCTGGAGAGAGCGAGAGAGAGCAGAGAGAGAGAGAGAGAGAGTTAGATACGGTACAAACACATTTAGATACTCTCACAGTCAGATTGACACATGCGAGCCGCCACAGACGCAAAGGGTTTTCTTAACATATTTTTTTGTTGCCCATCATTGATGCAACTTCCTGAGAGACTAGATACATATTTTGGGCAGTGGTAATTAAAGCAAATTGATTTGGTTGGCTTGGGACGCACAAAAGCACACGTGCGTTTAATTGCAGTATGTGGCTCAGTTATGATGTCAGGACTGATGGGTGATGAGTCAAGAGAAGACAATTGAACAGGCGAGAGATACAAAATACACTCACAGACAGGAGGGAGGGAGGGGGGGAGAGAGAGAGAGAGATACAGAAAGATACAGAGAAAGAGATAGACAGATAACTAGAGCATATGGGAATGACTCCATGCTTCTTGCTGGTATCTGGAACAAAATGCAAATTATTGTAAAATATGTATTTAGAATCAATAACACACACACACAGACACACACTCACCGCCAAACACACACACGCACACTAACCCTCAAACACACACACACACACACAAATCCGCCCACACATGCATGTAGAGGCGTCACAGGGGCATGAGTTCCCATTGCACTGGAAAACACAAAGTTTATTTCTCTGTCAGATCCAAGCCTCGGGGAGAAATCATTAAGATTGCAGCTGGCATCCCAGAATCCTCTCTGCCCTCACAGCTTCTGAGCGCGCCTCTAGGGCATGCGAGAGGTCACAGAGTGAGAGTGTGTGTGTGTGTGTGTGTGTGTGTGTGTGTCTGGACACTGTGTGTGTGGGTGTGTGTGGAGGGGTTGGGTTGGGGGGGGGGGGGGGGGAGCACTGGGATGCACAGACAAAGAAAGTGGGGGAGAACCAAAGGAGATGGAGATGGTGGTGCTGGTGGTGGTAGAGGGTGGTCGGGAAAGTCTGGAGGGGGGGCCGAGTTAAAAAGCTGATTAAAGAGAGGGATGGATAGGGACAGGGGGAGGATAGTGTGCGCATGTGTGCGCGTGAGTGTGTGTGTGTGTGTTTGTGTGTTTACGTCTGCAAAGTTGGCAAGTCCCAGGGTTGGATTACAGAGGCTTTGCAAGCTGCCACCATGTGAGGTGGGATGTGTGTGTGTTTGGATGAAGCAGCGTGACTGTGCTGTGCTGGCTGCTATCAAACACTGAATTACATGCAGGAGGTAAGAGAGAGAGAGAGATAGACACAGCATCCTTACTGGGACAGCAGCAGTGACAACAGGACAACAGCAGGAATATGACTATAGCGCTGTCTCCTATACTCAAGTCCATCTTTGTTCTTCTGCCATGTTCATTTCCAGTGCCAACACTTGCATTACAGATGCATTGGAATTTGTGAATCCTCATTCTAACTATTCTAGAGAGAGAGAGAGAGAGAGAGAGAAGAGAGAGAGAGAGAGAGAGAGAGAGAGAGAGAGAGAGAGAGAGAGAGAGAGCAAGCGAGAGAGCAAGTGAGAGGGAGGATGAAAGGGAAGATGGTTGGTAGGAGGTGAACAAAAGCACATTATCTATCTACATAATGTGTTTGTTTTGTTTTTCAAGGAAACTATCGCCAGCAATTGTGCAAGGGATGTATATTTGATATATGTATAACTGCGTCTCTCTGTTTTTCCATCTCTACCCATGCCTAGCCACTAAATACATTGGGACAGAGGTATGAGAAGGGAACACTTTCTAGAGGTAGTAATCAAACATTGCACCGTCGTTGGAACGAGCGGTTCGCTTGATGAAATAAGCTTATTCCGGTGTTAGGGCAGAGAGTAGTGGACCACGACGAGGGGAGGAAGAGGAGTAAATATAATGACAGAGATGGACAGAGAAAGTAAGAGGGAGGAAGAGTAGAAGAGAAAAAAGAAAATGAGAAAAAGTATGAGAGAGAGAGAGAGAGGTGGTTTGAGGGAGAGAATAAGAGAGGGAATAGAAAGGGCAATATAAGAATTGAGTGGACCCTTGGCCGGCCTCCACAATTCCCTTCACAGTTCAGGAACTGGTGGACACTCAAGAGATATACGATGTCTTTCCTGTCTCCTGTGTACCCAGGACACCCACAGAGACCCACTCCGTCCCCTGGTCCCTACAAACCTGTCCCCCTCCATCCATATAAAATTATCTTTCCCCAATCTCCACATAACTGTCTTTCCCCTGTCCCCACAAAACCGTCTCCCCCCTATCCCCACAAAACTGTCTTCCCCCTGTCCCCCCAAAAAACGTCTTCCCACTGTCACCACAAACCTGTTCTCCCCCCCTGTCCCTACAAAACTGTCTTCCACCCTCATCCCCACAAACCTATCTTCCCTCCCCGTCCCCACAAAACCGTCTTCCCCCATGTCCCCAAAAAAACGCCTTTTCCCCCCTGTCACCACAAAACTGTCTTCCCCCCTGTCCCCACAAAACCGTCTTCCCCCGTCCACACAAAACCATCTTCCTCCCTGTCCCCACAAAACCGTCTTCCCCCCTGTCCACACAAAACCGTCTTCCTCCCTGTCCCCACAAAACTGTCTTCCCCCTCACCCCCACAAAACTGTCTTCCCCCATGTCCCCACAAAACCGTCTTCCCCATGTCCCCAAAAAAAAACACATTTTCCTCCCTGTCCCCACAAAACCGTCTTACCCCCTGTCCCCACAAAACCGTCTTCCCCCATGTCCCCAAAAAAACATCTTTCCCCCCTGTCACCACAAAACCGTCTTCCCCCTCACCCCCACAAAACCGTCTTCCCCCTCACCCCCCACAAAACCGTCTTCCCCCTCACCCACACAAAACCGTCTTCCTCCCTGTCCCCAGAAAACCGTCTTCCTCCCTCACCCCCACAAAACCGTCTTCCTCCCTGTCCCCACAAAACGGTCTTCCTCCCTCAACCCCACAAACCGCCTTCCCCCGGCACCCCCATGCCCTCATCATCCTCTTGGTCGCCCCTCCATCTCCTGTCTGCTCTCTAATTCCCCATCCTCCCCTAACTGTGAACTCAATCATTACTTCACCACCCACTCAATCCCCCCCCCCCCCCCCCCCCCCCCCCCCCCCCCCCCCCCCCCCCCCCCCCCCCCCCCCCCCCCGCCAGCCCCCTTACCCCCCTGTTAGCTCTGTTTGGGTCTAGTTCGACTTTTTCCTCTACGACCGTGGAGAGAAAGAGAGATTTATGCTTTCAATTCTGGGCCGGAGCCCGGGCATTTGTGAACGCTAGGGCCAAATAAAAAGTAAACAGCTTTCTGTGTTTTATAAATGAGAGCTCAAGTGCAATCAACAATTTCGCAGCTATGAATCCTTGCGGGTTTAGCCAGTAAGAGTCCCGCGAATGGGGGGAGAAAAAAAGAGAGGGAGTAAGCGAGAGAGTGATAGCGAGAGAGACCACTCAGTAGCAGGCAATAAAGGCCCGGGGAGGGGAATCAATATTGCAGTGGAGGTCCTTCGACAAGAGCGGAGGTTCATGGTTTATTATTTTGTTTGGGCTGTTTTGTATTGCATGCTTTCTGTCTTGGTCAGAACCATTGCTTTTGACTTGTGTCAATAAAATATGTTGTGTATTCACTTCATGAAAGACATAAAACTAAGAGTGTTATCTGTTCCTCCACAGATGGTGATGGTGATCTTGGTTGAACTTGGAAATCCAAATATATTTAGTTATATAGGCCCATTCAGCCTCAGGATAAAGGTTAAGACACCTTAAAGTCAATAATAAAGTGCTCATGGCTGCTTTGTTTAGTTGGCATTTTACCAAAGAAAATGCCGTATATGGGTTCATGAAATGTCATCTGGACCGGTCATTCGTCTTCTCTTTCAGGGGTAAAATGTTTCTGAGTTTAGCAGTCAAGTGGGCAACGAAGCGGTTTCCAATTGCCCAAAATGTCCAAAATCCGAATGACGTTTTAGAAAGTGGTGGCGGCATTGAAATTCATCACTGCATGAGACATTACTATATAGCTACTTTGATGGATAAATTGTCCGTTTTCAGGCGGCCCGGAGCATAATTGCCTTGGCACGCTGTGAATAGTGAGGACATGTGGGACCCCGCCAACGCGAGGAAAAAGGAGGAAACAATGACAAGAAGGAAAATAAAGAAGAACAAAAAGGAGAGAATAAACGGGGACAATGGGATAAATGCGATGTTCAGATGAAGAGGGCCACGCGTGAATGAGGGAGCAGGTTTAACACAGTGTCGGTGCAGAGTAATACAAGCAATAGACCATATTTGTGCTAATGGGATTACTGCAGGGGAGGATTTCCGATGGATAATGTGTCGCGTTAATGTTCCCGCAAAGTGCATTGTGTGTGTGCGCATCGCGGATTACATGCGTCTTCTTCACACGCGTAGCGGCGGGCGCAGTGTCTCACGCCGTATGTAGTTCTCTGACAACGCAGTTCATCTCAGAGATGTGTATTGGTGAGCAGGGCAGTGATCTTATCCACACACGCGCACACACACACACACACGCACACATTTTCTCTTAGGACTAAATGCCAGCTGTCCAAATCCAACAGGGGCCTTATCAATTACAAAAGGACCCTGTGAACCAGCAAATGCCAGCTGGAGGCTTCACTCCTGACAGGGTGCAAACGGAGGGCATGGGGGGACAATAACAAGGCACTGGAGGGAGATTGTTCAGGCAGACAGAAGAATTGTTTAGTGAGATGGAAACAGACACACTTCCTTTCCGTATGCACGCATGCCTTCCTATGCGCACAGTTAAACACAGCGGTGATTTCAGTCTATATCTCAGCCTACCGTGTCCTTACCCAACCCCGGTCCGAACCATTTCCTTACCCGACCTAATGTGCCCTAACCACATCTAGCCTAACTAAACCTTACCCGACACGAAACTAACCGTGATCATTTTTCAAGAAACATTCATAACGCCAAACGCATCTCATTCTCCTCGTTAGAAGCACTATGGTGTGGTGTCATCATTTCTATCAGACAGTTTGAGAGCTTTGCTGGTGAAAGTCAAAACACCGCCCAACAGCAGCCTTGGCCTGCTGTTGGGCGTTTGTTATGGGACAAACGTTGAATGTGCCGTTGACTACACATGTCTTACTGGCTTTCAGCTGTTTGCTCTTGTGACATTCCCAACGCAGATACCATCACTGAAAAAAGGGAACTCACACAAAAAACTAAACCAAAACAAAGCTTCAACAAAACGGTAAAATGGGTTCGGGAAAGGCAGTGGCGTTTGGCACGACCCATTAGGAAGATCCGACAGCCGAAGAAACGATGTGAAAGAAAGACCCGGAGCAAAGAAACTACTTTTTTTTTGTCTAAGGATGTCCGCGAGGTAGATTACGACTTACTTCAGCAGGCATCCCCTTACACACTGAGTGGGGAAGCGTCGTCGTTAACGAGGATCCACTGACGGACTGGAGAGAGCAGCAACCAATTAGGGCTCTGACACAGCTCTCTCATTCAGACAGCATTGACAAAACCCTCAGCGCTCATAAAAATCCACCGTTTTGCCCATCGGTATTTCTTTTAGAAATGTTATGTAATGTTTTTTAAGAAATGTGTTTCATTGATTTTAAATTATTTTCCCATGCCTGCCTTTGTTTGTCTGTCACACACACACACACACACACACACACACACACACACACACACACACACACACACACACACACACACACACACACACACACACACACACACACACACACACACACACACACACACACACACACACACACACTTTCTGAAAATGTCCCCCCCCCTCCTGCCTCCCAAAGAATAACGTCCTTACGGTTGCTAAGAGACGTAGTCAGTCATTCTCCTACCACTACTTCCATTGAAACCTCTCTATTAACAAACTAGTGTGCTCCTCAGTTGACCTGTCCACATCTTAACCCTGGCTCCTCTTCCAAGACGCGTACAGTCAACTGCGTTACGCTCTCCGACTGCTTTTGTCTCTGTGGTTGACACGACCCAGCTCTCCAGCTATCTTTTATTGCCGTCCGTTATTGCTAGTTTCTATTGACAAATGTACTTATTGTAAGACGCTTTGGACAGAAGCGTCTGCTAAGTGCCCTAAATATAAAACGTGAAGTAATGAATGTACTAGCTAGCTAGCGTTCTGAGAAAAACACGCTCCGGCTTTCTTAGAAACTACGCTTGGACAATGTGGGCTGAAACTGCACTTTTCGCTGACAGCTCCCTCGTGACATTGGTTGTCTTGAATGTTATTACTCTATTCTGCCTTCCTGTTGCAGTCCTATTCACCCTGGAAGAGGGAGCCTTTCCTTTTTCCTTTTCAAGGACCTTTTCCTTTCCAATCTGACGGCTTAGTCAGAGGGTGTTGCGTAATCTCATTATTATGCAGTTTTTGACAGTGTAATTGTGTTAAGTGTGTATAAATATACATGAGTCTGTTGTGTTGATGGTGATCACGGATAGTGATCGCGGTTGTGTCGTAGATCGACAGAAAATAAACCGCTAAATTGTGACTAGATGTTGACGAAATATGAATTGATTGTCTGTGTGTGTTTGTAATCCTGTCTATATGCAAATCCGTTTGTATTCCTGGAAACATTATGCACATATTGTAGTGTCTGGTATGTTTAAAAAAGAAATGTTTTGCATGGGATGTGTGTGTGCGTGTGTGTGTTTGATAGCATGTTTCATTTCAATATGTGCACATGGTTGCAGATCATTGCAGATCTATGATTGGATCTCCGTGTTTGCATTTTCATATGAGGCTATGTGAGACTTCGGATTTGACGCTTTGTCAAACGGTCGATGAACACTTCATACTTCATCAATCAATCCGTTTTTTTCGTCTTTTTTCCCCCCGGAATTAGTTCATGTTTTCTCACATCCCATTAAAAGGTATTTTAGATAGAGGTGAACACGGGTGCGCCGGGGGTTTGTGGAGCAGCGCTGTGAGTAACTAGATTTCCTCGCAGCATGACAGTTCCCTTCGACCCCTCCACTGTTCATAAATCAATCCACCCCTCTTTAACTACACGACTACGGGACTTTCTCAGTTACCGAGGTGAAGTCGCTGGAAAGTTTCCAGGTTCGGTAGAACAAGCCCTTTAAAAGAGCCTCACAAACCACCCGCCTGTAGCCATTTCCCTAGTATCTGGAGCGGCTAATTAGCGCAAACCGAGAGGAATTACTAAATGAAAGGCATTAGCTCGCTTGGTGCATGTACCTAGCGTTCATTAGCATATGAGTGCAGGACTTTAGCTCTGTTGACCTTTGGGAGTCGTGCTCAGTTCGCATCGCTCGCCACCGGGGCCCCCTGGCTGCAGGAGAACTGCGGCCCCCACGCTGACAGCCTCGCATTGGGCCAATGCACCGACTTCTCCAACGGCTCGTGCGGGGGAAAAGAAACATGCAAATCGGCCGAGTAGATGTTTATATCGAATCACACGACGTGAAATATAAGCTACTGATGATGTTTGTTTTTATTTGGATTTTTTTGTACGTGTTTGAAATTCACATATGCCGTCGCGACGGGGAGTTGTCCGTTTGTGTTGTGTTCAGTGTGTGGTTCGCCCCGTGTTGAAGGCAGGTCCAGACTGGAGCTGACAGGGCTGGCGCTACATTCATAGCAGCCTGGGAAAATGTAATGAGAGAAAGTGTCACAACATCTCAAACTGCTCTGCTAGCCCTCAGCTCTTGACAGCTTGACTCTGTTCACTGACTTTCCCTGTGTGTCCCCTCATGTGTGTGTGTGTGTGTGTGTGTGAGAGTGTGTGTCTCTGTGTGACAGTGTCTATTTGTGGCTTGTACTGCTATGTCGATGGCCCGATGCTCAGTGTGTATGTGTGTGTGTTCCTCTGTGTATGTGTCTATGTGTGTGTGTGTTGGTGTGTTGGATGGTTGTAGATGACTGTAGATGAGTTGACCAGAGTGTCCTGAACAGGAAAAGTTACACAAGAAGCCATACTGCATACATTAACCTACTACATCAGTATTCTTCCTTCCTTCCTTCATCCTTCCCTTCCCTCCCTTGATCGCTTCCTTCCTTCCTCCCTCCCTTCAATCCATCCCTCCCTCCATCTCTTCCGTCCTCTCTTCTTTCCTTTGTCCCTCCCTTACTTCGTCCCTCCATCTATCCCCCCCCTCCCTCCCTCCCTCCCTCCCCCTGCTCTCCCGCAAGGCACCAGTCTATACGCTGGCTCTAGTCCCGGAGATCTTAACCGCCCACTTTCTCCTCTCTCCTGTATGCTTTTATTCCCCTGGCTCCCTGGGGGGTCTCACAGTGCTGATTCTGTGTGTCAGGAGGTTTAACAGGGTGGCACCGGTAGCGGTACTGATCCTCTGGGATATGTTGGTATCAAGGGGTGAACCCTGACAGCCTCGTCTTGGCCCAGATGCCCAGGACAGGATCGTTAGCCCACATTATAGCGGTTAACCTTCAAGGAGCTAACAAGCATGGATCCCCCATATCTTTCTCCTATATGCCTCCTTCGCCCCACATTGTTAACACTCCGGTTCCTCTCCGGCACACCCATATTTTCCACCTATCTCCTTTGTCTTTCTGTCATATTTTTTCTCTCCTCCGTTTCCGTTTCCTTGTCTTCCATCTCTGTGGGTTGGACTTCTATGGGAGGGCAACGTTAAGAAATATCTTAACTGTGCTCTTAAAGTGGAGCAGTTCCCCTGGGGGGCTTAACGACAGGCTATTCTCTGCCTCTCGTCGCTGGCACACTTAAGGAGGAAATAAGTAAAGTGAAATTATTACTATTTTTTTGTACTCTAAGCTGTCAAAATCAATAACAACACAATACGCCCAGCGCTTTTTTCAATTGTGGTATTTTCTTTTGTACATCGGATTCCCGATTCCCAGATAGTTGCTAGGGCAAAACCATTTTTTCTACTTTAACGGTTATTTGCGCTGAATTACATGCAAAAATGTGATCCGGGGATTATGTCGAGCAGCAGTGTGCCGTCTCCGAGGCAGCAGTGTGGCTCGGGAGGTAGGGCAGGTTGTCTTTTTGTGGTTTTCTGGGTTAGCAGGGTTGCTATGCCCTTTAGCAAGGCATGCGACTCTCTTCTGCCCTAGACCCACAGGGTGTTACCAATCGCTGTTATTGTTGCAAATTAATATTGATTTTCAACTACTTTCTGTTTTATTGAGTGTGATTATTAATTGATTGATTAGTCCTTGCTCCCAGCCTTGATCTTTATGTATTGTAATGTTTTTCTCACATTGTCACAAGCACTTTCTGACTGTGATAGAATGGGGCAAGCATTTCGTTGGTATGTATTCTATCTGCTATAGCCCAACCACAGCGATAGTTTGAGCTGTGTATCCTCTTAAACCTGATATATGTGGCCATCATCAACTATAGCAACTTAATGGATCTATTGTGCTGCAAAAAACACACCGTTTTACTTTGTTTTACACAAACAGTCTCAGTACACCACTGAGAAGGTTTAGAGAAGCAGCTGAACTAAGCTTACTAGGGACAATGATGCTGCACACACACACACGCACACACACGCACACAAAGGCCCACAGACCACATGCACTCACACAGTAAATAACATTTAGACAGGTTGTTCTACAGTGCATTTCCACTGCCTGTGTGTGCAAACTAAAACATGCACACATGCAAAAATGTATTTAAATATTCGGCTGTAAACCGGCGAGAACAGCAGTAAAGCGACAAAACGGTCAGGAGAGGATTGTGTGCGTGCGTGTGTGCGTTTGTATTGTGAGTGTGTGTATAATGTGTATGTATGTGTGTTTGCCCTGGCAACATCGGGCAGAGAGCCTATTAATCTCCAAGTCTGTTTGTATTAAGGTGAAGAAGTAAAGCGATACATTGGGCGATTAGCTTTGGCTAAACACACACCGCAAACAACACTCACACTGACCACAGACACGCACGCGCTGACTACAAACACACACACACATGCATACCCCCCCCCCCCCCCCCACACACACACACACACAGCGCTGCAGCAGTCTATTGGCATTCCCCTCAGCAGACAGCTGTCCTTTGTCTCACATTGTTTTCAGGAGCATGGAGGGGAACGATGCTCCATGCTGATTGTGTGACTAAAGAAATAATGGCATCTTGCTCATTCTTTCCTGTCGTTAGTTATTGTGCAGGTATGTGTGTGCGTGGGCATGTGTGTGTGTGTGAGAGAAAGAGGAGTCAATACATGTGACCGAAGACTCCTGCAGAAGGAGTTTGAGCTCCAGCCTTCTGGCAGCCGTTCCAGGGTGCCTGCGAGGAGGACTAATGCCGCGTTCACGCCTAATTTTTCGCACGCCACGATGACGTACAAAGTCAACGGAAAGATGCGAATAGACGTGGAATTACACCGGGTGACGCGAAGGATGCGATGCGAAGGATGCGATGCGAAGGATGCGATGCGAAGGACGCGAACGGACGCACATTTTTCATCTTGACGCATCCCGCGGTCAAACCGGTGTGAGTAATGCAAGGCGAAAACTTCAGGGCTTCAGGTTTGGTGTGAACACGGCATTGGAGACATAAGGTCTCCGTTATCACTGTGGCTAACGATGGGCTTAAGAGGACATAGCCCCCTCACACAGTATGGCTTTGTCTGACATTTATTTGTATTTGTTGATGCTGCTTTTGGGGACAATTGAACTTAAACTCAAATGAGTGAATTCCACTGTGTAGCGGTTTAGGATTATACTCGTTTATTTGTGTGATGTTTGTGTGTGTGTCTGTGTGTGTAAATGTGGACAACCCATTGTGGAGTAAGAAGGCCCTCCACAGCGGCTGGGGAGAAACAAATTCAGCACCGAGGACAGCGACCAGAAGCGGGGCGAGGACAGCGACCAGAAGCGGGGCGAGGACATTAATGATCAATTTTACTCTGCACGGCTGCTGCAGGTTTGGCCTTACCTGCGAACGCTCCCTAATCAACCCTCACCCTACATGAACTGGACAGTCAGCTGCAGCGTACTGAGGAGAGAAACATGTCGGACGACTTGTTATAATCCGGTGGAAGAAAAGAAGAGGAACTTGAGTGTGATTAAATCCCTTCAGGAACACTTTTAAAAGGACCAGGGAAGGCTGTTGGACATCCTCCCCCCATCGCCCTGCTTGTTACCACTCCTCTCCCGTGTGTCCCCAGGCCCAGAGACTAACCCCCTGTTGGACATTGGCCCAATCTGGTTAGTTTTGTCCTCAACCCCAAGAAAGTGGTGTGAAGTGTGTATTTTCAAGCTTAAGTGGGACCTCAGCGGGTGCGAATTGCCACAACATAACTGAGTGTATGCCACTGTGTATAATTATTTGTCTTTCCTTGTGTGCTACTGCTATCTGTGTGTGTGTGTGTGTGTGTGTGTGTGTGTGTGCATATGTGTGTATGCAGATTACCAACATTTCCAATCAGAGCTCTGGGGGTCCTAGGGAGTGCCGGTGGGATTGGGGGGCAGTTCAGCAAATCACATTTCCAACAGAGAAAGCCAATGGCGTAGCTGAATTAATGAGGTGTAGGCGGACAGGTGGAACCAGCCAATCATAAAGTCCTCAGAGCTGCTGGGCCACTAAGCAAAGGGTGACAACGAACTGTCTGGTCATCAATCACATCACATGCCCTCATTCCTAGAGCACACAATCTTTTCACAACACACACACACACACACACATAGACAATGAGAAATAATAAGTATGTAAATGTGTACCACATGTAAACACAAAGTATGGAAGCTATTAGAAAACAGAAGAACAAAAAAAAAAGTGACGTTGGACTGATCGACAATAATTTGGAGGTCGTCTGCAAACATGTTAATGCGCTCCATCATTAATGAATGAGAGAAGGAGGAGGAGGAGGAAGAGGAAGAGAAAGAGAAAGAGGAGGAGGAGGAGGAGGAGGGGGAGTCTATGGCCTTAGGGGGAAACGACATGCCATTGTTTCTGCCTCCAACAGTCGGGTACCTTTTCTTTCCGTTGATTCTGTCGTCAAAGTGTCCTTGAAAGTTGGGCCATTCAGATTTCAGTTTATTTCTTGGTCTGCTCGCTCACTTGTTAGTAATGCGACGTGTCAAATTTCTGACGAATGTGTCTCCATTCTCACGCGCGCTCTCTGTGTATATATTATACTCTGTGAATATATTATATTCTCATCGTCGTCCCCCTCCGCAGTCGCTCTCCGATAAGTGTTACTTTCTTCATTGTTCTGTACTTTTCTATTCGCATTTCTCACACATTCTCACCTCCTCCGTGACTCGATAACGCATTTGACGGGTTACATATCTCACAATCTCATTTCTCTTTTGGAAACCTGATGAACACCACAAAATACCTGCATACTGTTTTGCCCCATGTTATAATATTTCAGCCAATGCAACACATTGTTTCACTCGGGTACACCAACATTGATTAAAAACCAGACCAAACTCTAATGAATGTATTTTCTGTGTGGGAAATACATTTATAATCTTATCCATCCATAATCCTTAGGGCCTATTCGTGATAACTGATGAGTGCCCTAATCGTAGATAATGAAAAACTATTTGTTAGCGGTGGTGGCTAACAAATTGCTGGTTCGTGGCACAGCAATATTCGCAGCTGGTGCATTTGCACCAGCTGCTAGCTAGCCGCTAGGAGCTAGTAGCTAATATCGCCGTGCCACGAACTAGCTGCTGGTTTGAGTCTCCATTTCCCGGCCATTCCTCCAATAAACTCTTTGACCTCCTCCTCTGCAAGTGTGCTAGCGTGGGTTAGATACCAATGATGATAATGGCCTTCGCCTCATGAATCTTTCAGCCTCAATCCTGTGAGCTGATGTCAGAGGATACGCTCCCCTTGGGAACGTCAGTAAATGCAGAAAGCCGATGGCGGCGTTTGGGCCTGACCCCAAGTCACAGCCATTAGCACTTCATATAGTATAGTTAGTGTCGACACACATTAGCTTCATATGTGGTCAACCCCTGTGTGTGTGTGTGTGTGTGTGTGTGTGTGTGTGTGTATATGTGTGTGTGAATGTAAATGTGTGTGTGTGTGTGTGTGTGTGCGTGTGTATGTGTGTCCTCACACATATGTGTTCGCCGTTCATCCGTGTGTCCTTGAGTGAAAAGGGCAAAAAGTATTGTTAGTAAAAGAATGAGTGTTCTTGCACTTTTCCCGGCAAGCGTATCTTCATCATTTAAATATGCAGGTAAGAGAGTGTGTGAGTGCGTGTGCATGAATACGGTTAGGGATTATGCATGGATAACGAAGCCCCTTTGAATGAGTGATCGAGGTGGCCTTTGACAGCAAAAAAAGAAAACGAGAGCGAGAGAGAGAGAGAGAGAGAGAGAGAGAGAGAGTGTGTTGGAGAAGAGGAAGGACAAATAGACCAGGGATTACAATGTGTGGGAGGGTGTTTGGCAGGAAATTAAATGTATTAACAGAGACAAGAGATGGGGGTAAAGGGGGGGGGGGGGGGGGGGGGGTGGAGGGGGCTGGTGGAGGGGGCGCATACTTTCTTCACACCCAAATCTTGCACTGTGCTGCAGTGTAATTTCCATTCAGCTTTCAACTCTGCCAACTTCATGCTGGAAGGGTGACAGAAAGGGAGGCGGGGGGAGGGTGGGGGTGCATGGAGGTGTATGATAAAGAAACTAAACGGGAGGAGATGGGAAAAAGGAATAACAGATGGTTTTAGACGAAGGAAGATGACATGTGAGGGGGGGGGTGAGGGGGGTATAAAACAGTGACAGAGTGTGAGAAATAATAAACAGAGGGACTGGGAGTGGGGTTATAAAATGGGAGAAATGATCACAGGGAAAGGGAGAGAGGAGAGAGATGGAGAGAGCGAAAAGTGCGAGAGAGAGAGAGAGAGAGAGAGAGAGAAGGCCACGTTCCATAATAAACTTCCTGTAGTTTATTATGGAACGTGGCCTTCTCTCGCTCGCGTCTGAGTGGTGGAAAGGGGAGAGAGAAAGAGCGAAAGAGAGCGAAAGTGAGGCGACAGACAGAACATGAAGATATAATCTGTGTGGTCGGGAAGCCGGCTTCCGGAGCGGGACAAGGCATGAAATAAATAACATGACTTTTTTTTGTTTCATTTTCTTCAATGTTATGTTTCCTGCAGAGGCAGAAAAAAAACACAAAAATATGAACACAAGGACGCGGCGCAGAGCCAAGGACAAGAAACGCTGCGATCCAATTTATTCTGCTGAAATTGACATGAAAGTGCCCCACATCACCTGTAGATCAGTGTGACTGTTATTTCAGCCTGTCAGGTGTGACGAGGGCATGTCTCTTAACTCAGTGGATTTTGCGTGAGTGTGGGTGTGTGCCTTTGCGTGTGCACATTGGTAGTGATAGCATAACTCAAGTGAATGCTTGAGTTATGCTTTTGTTTGCGTATGCCTGTGGGCGCTTGTGTGTGTGTTCCTATACATTTTGAGTGTGCCATTGTATTGTTGCACGTTTCTGCTTGTGTGTCTGTGTGTGTTTTGTTGTTATGTGCGTGTGTGTGTGCGTGTTCTTGGTTGTTATGTGTGCGTATGTGTGCGTGTGTTTGGTAATGTGTGCGTATGTGTGCGTGTGTTTGGTCGTTATGTGTGGTTTTCGTAGCCCAACTTTTCTACTACTGCTTGGGTGGGTGCTCTGTTTAATGGCTTGTGTTTGTGTGTCTTTGTTTGTGGTTCCATGCAGGGGAATAAGAGGTTGTGGTGGTGGGAGGAGAGAGGGAGGGAGTGAGTGAGTGATACATTAAGGAACAAGAGCGATGTGTTGGTGTTTAGACAGGGGAGGCTGGACCAAAATTCATTTTCAATTAGAGGCAAGCAGGGGAAATGGTGTTGGTTGCGGGGGGGGGGGGGGGGGGGGGGTGGCAACTAGATGGACCGACTGTCCGCAGCCTCGAGCTCAACATGTGACACAACGCAGGAGGATGTTTCAACGGCCAAACAATGCTCAATAGAGACATACATAAACGTTGTGTATGGCATAGTGGTTGCCGTTTAAAAAAAATAAGGAAAACATTTAAAAACAATCAATAAATAATTCACTGTGGTTCTCTGCGTTCTGATCTTAGCTGCATAACAGAAAAATGCATAAATACAAAATCCCCCCCCAAAAAACTGCAGACTCATCTCTATGGTTACCTGGCGCTGCGCCACGTCATGTTCAACTCTCTTGTGAAAGCCCAGGAGATGGATAGCGTGGCGCTGCAACATTTCTACCGCCGCCTAAAAATCCCTTCAGGGATTTGGAGGCGTGAGAGGAAGGCAAAGGAGGAAGAGGAGGAGTGCACCACTGGGGTGTCTGTTGAGACAGACTATCTGGTTAAAGTGCTGAGTCACCAGCCAGAAACTGGGTCTGTCTGTCTGTCTGTCTGTCTGTCTGTGCATCATAGATAGACAGACAAATAGACAGGGACAGCAAAGCACCTGGGAAGACTGTGAGATAGACAGACAGGCAGATGAAGATGAAGGGGTCTCCCAAGGTGCCTGTGTCTGTGTCTTGCCTCTTCCAGCCAGACAGCCATATAATCACTTGGCAGCACGCGTCTGGCTGACTGCGTGCCACATCTGCGCAGACAAACTGTTGATCTACACGGCAACCTTGTCAAAGGTAATCAACTCCTGACCCCGTCCGGCCCCTCTTCCTTCCGGCCCGACTAACGGGCTGATTGGAGTCTTTCAGGGAGGACTCAGACTGCGGCGGACCAGAACTAACGCAGGACTCAAAGCTGCATTTAGGATCACAGAGATTTTAGTGTTCAGACGTAGGTGAACGTTTCCCCTTTTGCTTTTGCTTCTTTTTTTATTGACATTTTTTCACCCCACCCAAAAAAAAGAAAATGAACCAAACAAGATTGCTCTCCCTGAAAGTTACATGCAGAAAGTGTTTTCCCTTTACCGTGAGAGAGAATTTAAATACAAAGAAGATATGACAGATCTTGACTTTAAGACAAAGGGCTCACTTGCAAAGTGTCTTCCCCCAAAATGCGCCTGGAAACTTGCTTGCGTACGAGATGAACGGCATACGTCGCATCTACAAAAGGACCACATTGCGTTGTTCCGCAGGCCTATCCGTCTTTTTTGGCCGCTTTTCCTGTTCTCGCTGTCACTCAGCCTCATAAATATTAAACCAAGACCCCAAAGTTAAAATGGAAGCCATCAATAATCCAACTTCCCTAAACCGCCTCCTTTTTTCCTCCAAACAATTGCAGATCAGAGCACCGGGCTGGGAGACGACGATCCACAAGATGAGGTGAGGAGCCGCCGTGCTTTTAAACCATGTGTTCTCGGCTTAAAGATCACCCTATAATGCGGAGCAGACGTAATGGAGGATTATAAGGGGTAATGGATATTACGCACCTCATTGACAACCGCACGACTGAATTAACACTAGCCGGTGTCCACTAATGGTGCACTTCATCACATTCAGCTCATTCAACATTACAGGGAGAGCGGAGAGGCCTGTGAGTAAATTGTCCAAACATCTAAGATCCTTCCTGCTGTTTCGTTGTATTATCACTTCCCCATGCAAATCCCTGTGAAATAATCTCTCTAGAAGTTATACAGGCGATCGCAGGCGCACCACTCACATTATTTCATGGGCGGTTTTGGGATGGTTGTAGTTGTTCTGCAGTTGACCTCTCTGTCCTTGTCTTTAATTAATATTACAAACAGCAGAAACGTGTAAGCTGATTTAACGGTGTTATCGGACACCGAGGGGGAGAACGAGTGTCGCGTGTAAGTCAAATATAATACAGATCAATGACAGCCCTTTTAAAAAGTATTATTTTTTAAACTCCCCGCCCCCCCACCCTTTAATTGATTTGAAATGCCATACAATTGAATACGTCTACGACAATGGAATGGAAAAATAACGGTATTCTGAGAAATCAATACAAACCATGTCTTATTCATGTGTTTAGCATGTATTAGTCACATATTATTGATGGAAATGTTATTGACGCCACTGATCCCCAATACCTTAGGGATTAGCACACACTATGCACACACACCCACACCCACCCACACCCACCCACACACACGCACACACCCACACACACACTGACTCCTCATAAATTACACAGAATATGTTGGTTTAGGCTGAAGCAGTAAAAGGTTATTGATAACCAGACTGAGGACAATACTGCCCACTTGACTTCTGACCCCTGACCTCCAGCGGTGACCCCTGATTA
Organism: Merluccius polli; assembly: GCA_030340625.1. NCBI lineage: Eukaryota > Metazoa > Chordata > Actinopteri > Gadiformes > Merlucciidae > Merluccius > Merluccius polli. Next base: position 156,161 of record JAOPHQ010000032.1, on the reverse strand, counting down.
CCCGCAGCGCTGATGAATAAACATGTGGACGGTCCAGCCCCGGGCTCCGGTCCATATGGCTTGGAAACGAGCGAATATGCTTCACCTTTAAGAGAGCCGTGCGATGCGCAAGCCAACAACAACTCCAAATGTCTTCATGGAGACTTCGATCTACATCATCCCGGTGAATGAAAACAACCAATAACAAATGTTTTTTTTATTACATCAGAGCGAAAGTAGTGGCCAGGTCTGCGAGTAATGGAAGCCGCGGGCTGTGAGCCGCGAGGGGCCTTTCTCTCCCCTCTCCCACTACATTGGCATAATCTAATATTTACTATCGCTGCAACCACAATGCTTGAGCCGGTACCCAGAATCAATACAAACAGGTTGTCCTGTCAACAAGCACCTCTTGTGGCGAGGGGCGAGGGCTCCACTGAGCCAGGCCGGGCCCCTCGCCGTTCACTCTGCCCCTCGTTCCGCTCCCATTCAGAGCTGCGTCAAGAACAACCAAACGGTAAAATTGTAGGTGGGAGAGGAGGACGTCGCTGTGCACGCTTCGGTCCTAACCCTGTAATCAGCTCCCACGCTCCTGACTGAGGGGCTCCTCTCAGGCGCTCCCCTGGAGCCACACGTCCTCATGCACACATGGGGACACGACATTAAGAAACAATCACACAAGCATGCATGGATGGATGGATGCACGGGCACACACGCACGTACGCGCACACACACACACGCACACACGCACGCCAGTAAACTGTGATGCTGCGCCTCATTAACCTTTGTGGAGACGGTAGCCCTCCCTCACCTTCAGCGCGCCGAGGCTGGATCCAGAAAAGCAACAAAAACCCCAACAGAAGTAAAAAACTCAACAAAAACAAAAACCGGGGAAGCTAACCACGAGAGAAATCTCCCACAGGGAGATCCTTTATCCTCCCCCATCCGCACGGCACAGCCCACCACCGCTAGATGTGTTTTTTCGCGAGCATACACCTCCTTCCACACTCTCCTACTCCCCTTGTGTACCTCTTTTCGGCTCAGCGTCTGCCCCCCCCCCCGCCCCATGAGGTGGATGTGTTTGACCTTGGATGTGTTTGACTTCGGCTCGGCCGTGACTCACCGATCTCACAGCTCTCTCCGGAGAAACCCTGGGGACAGTAGCAGCTGTAGCCGTCACCTTCCTGCAGACACCTGCCTCCGTGGAGACAGGGGTTGGTCTGGCACGGGTCTTTCTCCACTACAGGTTCAGAAGAGACGGAGAGAGAGCGAGGGACGATGGGAGGGAGGAAGAGATAGAGATTGATAGGTACAAGAGTTGAGAGGGGGGGAGAGGGAGAGAGATAGATAGAGAGGTGAGGGGGATAGAGTGAGAGAAAGGTGAGGGAGAGAGGTTGAAGAGGTGAAAGACAGGGAGATATATAGAGGTGGATAGAAATAGATAGAGGGATAAAAACAGATTAAGAGAGAGAGAGAGAGAGATTGAGGGATGGTAGAGAGAGAGATTGAGAAAGAGAGAGATGGATAGAAAGAGAACAAGAGAGAGAGAGAGAGAGAGGAGGAGAGAGGTTGAAACGTAGAGAAAAATGGAGAGAAGGGACAAGGGTTAATTAGCAAGCTAAAAGTAGACAGGGGGAGACAAATGCACGTTTCATTTTTACCTAACTAGGGTGCAGTGTGACGCGCGGGTAACAAAGACGGCGTCCCAACATTGACAAACCGACTACATTGTTCTACGCCTCCTTCTCGCAGCGAGCTCGGCGCTCTGCTACTCCTGTCTGCGGCGCTGTGACAGAGACGGAGCGAGTGTGGAAGAGACGGTGTATAGGGGTATAGGGGGGGTGGGACGGCCGCCCTGCCCACCACCCCCTGTAGCTGCCGGTCCCCAGGTGACCGATTGGCTGTTGTGTTGGGTCTGTCACACTCCAGTTTTATCATGACCGATGCCTGGCATGCTTAAAGACATGTGGCCGCCTGCACGAGCACACAAACACACACACACACACAAACACACACACACACACACACACACACACACACACACACACACACACACACACACACACACACACACACACACACACACACACACACACAAACTGAGTCCTCATAAATTAGCTGATCATTGCCCAGTCAGGCACACTGGCGGGCACCTATTTTTATAGCACATTACAAGCGTTGCAGAGATGGTGATGAAGCCATTTTGCTTTGCCTGGGCTATAACTCCAGGGCTGTTCCAGGGAGAGGTTCTGGGGGGTAAGCTTGGCGGCGATGCGAAGATTAAGTCGTAATTATTTCCCTTGTATTTTAAGACAGGGCGGAAGGAGGAGGAAACTGACAAAGACGGTTAGAGTGCAACATGGGTTGTTATTATCATTGAACGTGTGTGTGTGTGTGTGTGTGTGTGTGTGTGTGTGTGTGTGTGTGTTTTTTTGTCAATCTGTGTATGTGTGGGTGCCTATCTGAATGCTAAGCATGCTTATCAGAGATTGTGTATGTGGGTGTGAGCATGCATGCATAAGTGTTTGCATGAGTGTGTATAGGTGTGCGTGTGCGTGTGTGTGTGTGTGCGCGGGCACTAACATTTGAGGGGAGTGATTAGATGAGATCAGATTATAAACAGTGTTTCAATAACAGTTGAGAAAAGGTTGTTATGAGGTTGTGCATTTGTGTGTGGATCTGCGTATGTGTTAGCGCATGTGCATGTGCGTTTGTGTGTTCTGTGTGTGTGTGTGTGTGTGTGTGTGTGTGCATGTGTGTGTGTGTGTGTGTGTGTGTGTGTGTGTGTGTGTGTGTGTGCAGCAATACTGTGGGGAACCATGTTGGATTAAGTGTAGCTTTATTATCCAATCCTGATAGGATTCGAGCCTCTGATACAATCTGTCAGAACATCTTCAGTAATAACTCCCAGACTCGCTTAATGATGTATGAGCAGAGAGATAAAAGTTCACCTCCTAGCACCGGGGAAACTGCCGCCTGTATGTTTGTATAGTAATGGTGTGTGTTTATTTGCCCGTCCTACGGAGCGGTGCTTGCCTCTGCTCCTCAGGGTGAGTCAGAATCCCATGCGGCTGGGGGAGATTTAAGGCTAATATAGGCTGTGGGATAGAGCCACTCCCCTGTATTGCAAGTACAGTGAGGGGAGTGTGTGTGTGTGTGTGTGTGTGTGTGTGTGTGTGTGTGTGTGTGTGTGTGTGTGTGGGGGGGGGGGTTAGTGTGTAAAGAACAGAATTTGATAGCAAATCAAAAAAAAAAAATAGACATTTTGGACAAGGCTTTCTTTACACCAATGTGACCTTTAAAACAAAACGCAAGCACTCCTTCCGCGCTCAGGAGTGCAGCGAACACAGTGTCGGAAAAAAAGCTGAGAATGGCCACTGGTGACGTGGGAGCAGGGAATGGATTCAGCAGAAAGAGAAACAATTACCCTATGGCAATTTGTCTTCATGTAACACTTCATAGTATGTGTGGGGGTGTGTGGGTGTGTACATGTGTGTGTTTATAAATAGGTGTGTAAATGTGCATGTGTATGTGTGTGTGTGTGTGTAAATGTGTGTGGGTATGAATGTGTATGTATGTATAAATGTTTGTGTACGTGTGTAGAAAAGTGCGAGTGTGTGTTTGTTGAATGTGTATGTGTGCATAGATGTGTGTGCGTGTGTGTTTAAATGTGTGAGTGTGTGCATGTGTGCATAAATGTATACGTATAAATGTGTGTGTGTGTGTGTGTGCATGCTTGTGTGTGTGTCCGTGTGTGTGTGTATGAATGTGTGTGTATGAATATACACTCACCGGCCACTTTATTAGGTACACCTGTCCAACTGCTCGTTAACGCAAATTTCTAATCAGCCAATCACATGGCAGCAACTCAATGCATTTAGGCATGTAGACATGGTCAGGACGATCTGCTGCAGTTCAAACCGAGCATCAGAATGGGGAAGAAAGGTGATTTAAGTGACTTTGAACGTGGCATGGTTGTTGGTGCCAGACGGGCTGGTCTGAGTATTTCAGAGACTGCTGATCTACTGGGATTTTCACGCACAACCATCTCTAGGGTTTACAGAGAATGGTCCGAAAAAGAGAAAATATCCAGTGAGCGGCAGTTCTGTGGGCGCAAATGCCTTGTTGATGCTAGAGGTCAGAGGAGAATGGCCAGACTGGTTCGAGCTGATAGAAAGGCAACTGTAACTCAAATAACCACTCGTTACAACAGAGGTATGCAGAAGAGCATCTCTGAACGCACAACACGTCGAACCTTGAGGCGGATGGGCTACAGCAGCAGAAGACCACACCGGGTGCCACTCCTGTCAGCTAAGAACAGGAAACTGAGGCTACAATTCGCACAGGCTCACCAAAATTGGACAATCGAAGATTGGAAAAACGTTGCCTGGTCTGATGAGTCTCGATTTCTGCTGCGACATTCGGATGGTAGGGTCAGAATTTGGCGTCAACAACATGAAAGCATGGATCCATCCTGCCTTGTATCAACGGTTCAGGCTGGTGGTGGTGGTGTAATGGTGTGGGGGATATTTTCCTGGCACACTTTGGGCTTATTAGTACCAATTGAGCATTGTGTCAAAGCCACAGACTACCTGAGTATTGTTGCTGACCATGTCCATCCCTTTATGACCACAGTGTACCCATCTTCTGATGGCTACTTCCAGCAGGATAACGCGCCATGTCATAAAGCGCGAATCATCTCAGACTGGTTTCTTGAACATGACAATGAGTTCACTGTACTCAAATGGCCTCCACAGTCACCAGATCTCAATCCAATAGAGCACCTTTGGGATGTGGTGGAACGGGAGATTCGCATCATGGATGTGCAGCCGACAAATCTGCAGCAACTGCGTGATGCTATCATGTCAATATGGACCAAACTCTCTGAGGAATGTTTCCAGTACCTTGTTGAATCTGTGCCACGAAGGATTAAGGCAGTTCTGAAGGCAAAAGGGGGTCCAACCCGGTACTAGCAAGGTGTACCTAATAAAGTGGCCAGTGAGTGTATATGTGTGTGTATGTGTGTGTGTGTGTGTGTGTGTGTATAAATGTGTGTGTGGGTTCCACGGTAGATTGTACAATCCAGATTATCTTCACCGAGCCGCAACCTCAGAGCACTAATTCAGCACAGCGTGATTCTTTGTTGCACCAAATGCTGTTTATAAATAAAGATTGCCTTGACAAGAGCCGTTCCCAGAGCCAAGGGACTGGGAGCACCGGATGGCAGGAACAACAAGGGCAAAATCCACAAACTATATTTAGTCGCTAACTGTAACAACTTTGTGTAGGAGCTTTCATTGCCATCACTAAATATGAAAGCAACTTGCATTTAAGACTGTTTGGCTAGCCATGATGGATCTGAGGCCATAAAAAGATTGATTACCCACCCAACTCCAGTTCAACTTTTGTTGTGTGTTTATGCTCCATGTAGGCATGTGTGTGTGTGTGTATGTGTGTGTGTGCATGCATGTGCGCGTACACAACACCGAAAATCTAGGTCTATGGCCTACACTTTAAAGAGACTGGAAGGTAGGAAGGGAAGGACAAGGAAGGTGTGTATAAATAAAGACCCAGGCCAACGTGAACCAGTAGGTGACCGATGGCAGCCCTATAGTGTACATCCGTTCACTCAGCAGACACTTAGTGACGACTTATTATGCACAGATGAGACTGTACTCTTCACCCTCCGTCACCTGATGGCGGCCTGCCGACTCAGCGCATTATACCCGCGCGAGCCCTAATGACGGCGTGCTCGGTTGTCAGGCGAATGCGTTGCATGGAAAAAAAATACAAATGAAATGTGCATATGAGCAACATTGTTGTGTTTCCTATAATGCAAGCATGGCTTCGTGCAAGCATGACCTTGTATGAACACGGTACATTTCGAGCATGCACACGTGTACGTGTACTAATTTACAGCGTACTACTTCAATCACATCCACCGGCTCTGAACAGGAGCCCAACCTCACCTTAAGGGTCTGCCTCGTCTGAAACACAGACATTCGCTACTCCTCTAAATGGGCTTCATTTGGTCATTTTGTTGTGACGGCGAATGCTGTCGACCTGGGATGGTTAATAGCCTCTTCGCCGGTGTGAATTACCTCCAATGATGGTAAATGACCACCGACGATGGTTACCAAACACAGCGAAAAATACAGTGTTGTGCTAAGGCCACAACAAATCTGAGAGCGGGAGGACAGAGAGAGCGAGAGCGAGAGCGAGAGCGAGAGAGAGAGGTTGAGAAGCAATGTGTTACAAGTCAAGGGGTACGCCACTATCCTCCTTCACTGCTCGTTGCTGCTGAGTGGATGATTAATTACACGCCGGTCCTAAAATAGGACTTCTCTCCCTATTCAGACGGTGGGAGCATACTGTTAGACAGCGCAAAGAGGGCATCGCAGAGAGAGAGAGAGACAGAGAGAGAGAGAGAGAGACAGAGAGAGAGAGAGAGAGAGAGAGAGAGAGAGAGAGAGAGAGAGAGAGAGAGAGAGAGAGAGAGAGAGAGAGAGAGAGAGAGAGAGAGAGAGACAGAGAGAGAGAGAGAGACAGAGAGAGAGAGACAGAGAGAAAGAGACAGAGAGAAGGAAGAGAAAGAAAAAAACAGAACGATAGAAACCATGAAAAGAATCAAAAGGAGAAAAAAAGGGAAAGAAAGGGAGAACGAAGGAAGCACAGAAATACAGGAGCAGAGAGAGGAGCGCAATGTGATCGGACGGCTATTTAAGCTTTAGGTTTTCCAGGCCAACCTCCCAGGGTGGAGCAGACACCATTAGAGCTGAATATTATGTCAGCCAGACTTTAACATTTTACCGCGCTACCCCAGGGTCACCGCGGGTTCATTGTGAGCGCCCGCAGAAAAGAGATTATCTTTGTGCTCCGGCATATGTGGGGGCGCTCCATCCCGGTGTGGACACGAACATAATGTGCCTCGGCTGTATAGGTGACTGCAACAGAGGAGTGCAAAAAAGGCGGGACATCCTCACGCAGCCTCATAAAGCCTGTAGCCGAGGGATAAGCAAACCCAACAACCTGAAACCTGCTGAAAGTGGCTGCTGACACAGAAACAAATTGTTGCTCTCAGCTACGGCTGTGACACGCATGGACGCACACAACCCCGCACGTGCGCACACACACGCACGCACGCACACACACACACACACGCTATACAATCGTAGGCACGCATGCACACACGCACGCGCATCTCTGTACTGTGTGATGCGGTGATGTGTCATTGGATGTGTGGGCTTGGTGTGCGTTTACATATAGTATCGGAGCGGTTGTGTGTATGGATGTGCACGTGTCAAGTATGTTTTCATTTAGAGTGAGTGTGCGGGGTCGGGGGGGGGGGGGGGGGTTGCATGTGTGTCTGTGCGTGGATTCATGATTGTATGCGTGGTTGTACTGTACACACACGCACACACACGCACACACACGCGCGCGCACACACACACACACACACCTCCGTGCCCTCAACCCTATGTTTGCTGAAGCTTGTAATAGCTTTGCTGAGACAGGACTCGAGGCTCTGCCAGTTACACATTGGCCTATCTGAGTGCGATAGGCCGTCACATGGCCACGACCGGAGCCGCCCTCTTAAACTTTAATGTTACATCCCTCACATTTACCGGAGCTCACAGAGCATCCATATTCCTGAGCGATACTGCATGGACGGCCGCGTTAAGTTGCAATGGCTACGCCAAAACACATAAGTCATCATTACTTTGATGGTCTAATGAGGTTCAAGTGTGAAGCGGTGTTCATAATGTGTCCCACGTGATGGCCGCCATGAACATCAGTTGTATGACTTTAATGATGTTATGACGCGCCGGAGTCACGATGCATCAGATATTACATCTGCGGCGGCGGCGGCGGTCGGAATGGTTTCATCGTTCATCGTAAAACTGTCCCGTTCTGTAAAGCAAACACTTGAAATACGTTTTTCGCGCATCGCTTTCCTCGGCACAGTTGCCGACGTGAACCCGGCCCGGTCTTACTGTCAGCGTATAGTCGTTTAGTTGTTTTTTTTCGTTCAACCTGTGTGTGTGTGTCTCTAGTTATTTTTTTCCTCGCGGACATGATGGCGCTTGCATCGCTATGGGAAAACAAACAAGTAAGCAACGCTGACATAGTGTGTCACCGCGACCTTTGATGACTCAACTGGAGGGTTGATGGCGGCTCCGGGTTTCCATCTCACCTCAGTGACAGTGTGTGGAGAGACACAGAGAGAGAGAGAGCGAGAGAGAGAGAGAGACGGCGAGAGAGAGAGCGGCACGGGGAAGCAGGCAGGTAGAGACCCAGGTTGTTATATGATCCCTGTATTACGGTGTCCCTTCTAGACAGACAGCTCACTCACTTCCAGATGAGGCTACAATTACTGCCACCGCCGGCCCAGATTGCAGAGCCAAGGAAATATGAAACGCATTTCTGCTAAAACATAGATGGCACTTCTTCTCCAGCACAGTGTGCTCTGGCACCGCCCTCGCTTCGAACCTCGGACCACCCACGCGCTGATTGATTTACAGAGGAGTGGAGCAGTGTGTGGGTTAGAGATGGAGAGAGAGAGACAGTGATAGAGAGACAGAGAGCGAGAGACAGAGACAGAGAGAGACAGAGAGAGAGACAGAGACAGAGAGAGACAGAGACAGAATGGGAGAGAGGGATTGAAACAAAAGGAGGTAAAGATTTGAGAGACGGAAGTATTTTGTTTTCTGTTCATTTTATCAGACCTGCACACCTATACTAATGATATCAGCACCCCAGCCGTCTGAATACCAGCATGACTGAGGGCATCCACAGAGACCCGGGGTTGTGCTTTCCCTGTTTTTTAACAATCACCCAACCTTAGACTAGTAAATCGGGCCGAGTTCTCGGTAAGCCAGCGGGTAACAGGCTGTCCTGCGGTGAACTCTGGACCTCTGCAGCAAATCAGGTTAGACACTGAGGTCACCCGGGCTATGAAAGAGCCAGCACGCCTGCCCACACTGGAACCAGACCACCGCCGCTGCCCTCTCTAACCCACAGCGCTGGCTGCCAATCAGAACGCGGGGATGGAATTTCACGGGAGCGGTGGACTGGACGCCGTCTGTGGGTTGACTGGAGTTTCACCGAGGATGGATAAAGCTGCCAGGGGCGCGCGGGCGTGCCCCGGCTGAATGTCACCTTGGCTCGCTTTGTTGTTTTTTTCCCCTCCCCTGAAGCCGCTCCCGTATAATCTCCCATTGAAAAGGGAAATTAATACAAATTAATATTAATACACGGCGTAATCAAACGCTCGCCGCTATGAGATTAACGTGGCCATTTGGTTATTAAAACTCAAACGACCCAATATTTTTTAACTGTTAGACATTTCATTGAGAATTTAGCTGAATTAATAGTCATGAACGATAGCCTCTGGTCAGTGGAGTCCATGGGGAGGGGATTACTTTATGAGGAGAGTAATAACCAGTATACTATTCGAGCAAAAAGATGGGTACGGCTACAAAATTAACAGTTATGGCTTACATGCCTCACACCAATATAAACAATCTGCGTGTGAGTGCACAATTACAAATTCAGGTTTGAGTGTCTCTGTACTTGAGCAGTATTGGATAAGGTGGTTGGCGTAATTGTATCTTGGGACTTAGTAAGGCAGTATAAATATTAAAGTGTAAAAGTCAGCCGCTATTCTAAAAGGTATTAAAGTGCTAGCTATTTAATATGCTTTAGTATCAGCATCGTGACCTCATAAGACACCCCATGGAAACGCTGTGTTCTTAGTGGATGGAATTCCATCCATAAGGAGCGAGGTGATTGGCCAGGTTTTAATTGCCCCGGTCGCTGCTTGTTTTTGCCAGAATCCAGCCCTGTGTGTCAACAATATCCTCTTTGTACTAGTATGGAAAATGCTCTTATACTTTGTTCTCCATACTTTCAGGGAATAGTCACAGACATTGTTTTCAATAAAATAACAAAACAAAATTGCACTTACAATGAGTAAAATTGCACAATGTGTAAACCGTTTATCAAATCTGGTCAAGTTGATTTATATTCGTTTGTGCGTCTGTGAAGTAGATGACGGTATGTGAGCATATTAAATGGAAATGTTATGTGTAGCCACAAAATATATCCACTAATAATATACTATATTTAATCATAGATCTTTTTTAGATTAGATTTTATACTGTCCCAAGGAGTGGAAAATTCACTTTCCATTTTAATCAACCGTACATTTGTCACATTGCATAAGACACACACACACACACACACACACACACACACACACACACACACACAAACCTATTTACAACTCACACGAACAACAACAAAAAACCCTGACACTAGCAATTAGCCATGACGCTGGAGACCTGACTCCACAGAAAGAAGAAGATTCTGCATCGCCTGAACGGAGCTTCACACTACATTAGTCAGTGGAGCGACTCAACACTACCCAACTCCACCTGACTGCATAGAGCAAGACTAATGTTCGCCGGCCCAGTGCCTCCATTCACCCCCTCCCACACCCCAAAATAAATAGTATTATCTGTATCTCTCCAACCGACAGACAGTCAGACAGACGGGACAGTAAGCCAGTCTTGACCTAGTCTTACAAATCAGACATTAGATAGATAGAATAGATAGAATTAGATAAATAATCTATGTTGGAAACACTACAGTGTTGTGTAGACTGGCCCACTGTAGTGTTTCCCACTTTAGATGTAATAAAATACACTTATTAAAATCGCCCTTCTGAAAGATTCATCCACTCGCGCAATTGAGTTTCTCTTTGGTAGTAGTAGTTTTGACCCAAGCACAAACACCGCATCTCATTGGACAGTTCGATTGTTTGGATAGTGTTTAAAACATTTGTGTACTAGGGCCAGTCTGAAATATTCATACAATGATTTATATATGATGGCGGCTCTAACCTTGTTTCATTACTTATTTAGACAAATCTACAGGGTGGTATTGTGGTAGTGTGCTGTGTTGGCTGATAACATAGTCAGTCAGATGTACAAGTAGAGAGAGAGTTATGCGGGGGAATAGCTCTAGTTAAAAGTACACTCTCATTGTAGATCAAGAGCAAGAGAGAGAGAGAGAGAGAGAGAGAGAGAGAGAGAGAGAGAGAGAGATGAGAGAGAGAGAGAGAGAGAGAGAGAGAGAGAGAGAGAGAGAGAGAGAGAAAGAGAGAGACACAGGGTGAAGGTTTTTTCCACTTTCACCCCGCTCACTCTCTCTCCGTCTCTCTCTCACGAGAAGACACACTAATATTTATTCATATTAATGGCCTGAAGTTTGTGTGTTTGCTCGCATCCATAGACAAATGCGCATAAGTACACTGTCTGCTGTATATTTCACCCTCGAACACAAAGAAGTGCAGACACACACACACACACACACACACACACTGATGCGGAGAACATGACATTTCATCATGCCTGCCTCCATGTTGTTACCATTATTGTTGTGACAGCAGTGCCGCTAATTAATGTTGGCCAAAGGGTCTGCATGACTCTCCACAAAGGTCTCGTTACCCCCTGCTCCAGCTCAGCCCCGGGCCACCGCTTCGGATCCCTGTCATCTGAACCCTGCTGGATTCTCCATCTACAAGTCTTCACTCTATCTCTAGCACATTTCCTATGATTGACCCACCATACACCACACACACACACACGCACACATGCACACGCGTGCACACGCACACGCACACACACACTTTATGCACCATAATCCCCTCCATGCTTTTCCCCCTGCTGGAGCTCTCCATGGTGGTCTCTCATTTATCCCGGGACCCCCCTGCCTCCCCTCTCACTTCCATGAACTGGCGGTGCTGTGTTCATTGTGACTGGCAAGTGGCCCTGCTGGGCGAGCAAGACAGAGCGAGAGCGAGATAGAGAGAGCAAGCGAGACGGAGAGAGCGACGGAGAGACAGACAGACAGACAGAGAGAGAGAGACACACACACACACACAGAGTCAGAGCGAGAGAAAGACAGAGCTAGAGAGAGACAGATAGAGACAGACCGAGGCAGAGCGAGAGAGACAGACCGAGAGAGACAGAGAGAGAGAGACAGACAGAGCGAGAGAGACAGAGACAGAGCAAGAGAGAGAGAGATGAATCTGATTAAACAAACAAGAAGCCCAACTGTCACTCCTCTGCGACTAACGCAGGGCACACAAACAAACAAACACATCGATACAAACTCTTGTTTTCACCAAATTCACATTCCCCCAGTCAACCTTGACCACGGGCGCACCACCCCACCCCCCCCCCCCCCCCCACCCCACCCCCCCATTATCTGATGCTGAAAGCAATTGTGTCTGCCTGGCAGGGGGAGCAGTGGCTGACCACGCATGCACCATGGAAAACGCAAGCATAATGTCTCGCCAGAATGTGCTATTCAAATATCTCGGGGCACGCCGCATGCATAATACAGCTCGCCTTGTGTTTGTTGTGCCATTAGGCGGAAGCTGTTCCACCTCATGGTAATTGCCTCCTCGTATTCCTATTCAGATTTGTATAAGAAGCACCGTGTGAGCTGGCTGTGGATAGACTCGTTTAAACTAGGTCTGTGTGTAGGATTTCGACAGGCGTCAATTGCTTGAAATTGCCCAATATATGAACAGGTTGTAATTTCACTTAAAAAAACCCGAGACCTTCCCTGACCCTCATTTATTTGTGATTATAACTAACATCGGTTCATGATTGTTATTGCCTCAACCCACGGAGCTCGCACTCCAGCGCTCTGAATGGCCGAGCACCGGCAGGCTGCAGTTCACTTAGCGGCCAAAGGGGCCGGTAATGAGAAGGAATTGCTGGTTTTTACACACAAGGTCTTCTGGTCTGGCATTGTGACATGATACGGCGGTTTCCCGGTTGAAAAACCGATCATCCAATGAGCGCAGACTGAAGATGGAAATGGAGTGCAATGGAGCGTTGGCATCAGGCTAACACAGCACCATTAAGATACAAAAAATAAAACCCCCCTCGAAATATTTCTATAGAGGGTTTCTTTTTTTTTTGTGGTAACTTTTCGTCCTCCAAGGGGGGACAGGTCGTGAGGATAGAGGCGGTGAGACAGTCCATCAGCGGAGAGAAAGCCGAGCCCTGGCACGCTATCTGATCGGCTCTCAATGCTCCGTGTTTGTCCGTGAAACCCGGGCAGATGAGATAGTCTTAATGTGCCCGGTCTCACACGGTGCCGGAGAGGATTATATATCCGACCCTGACAGGACGCTGTGTGTCCAAGTCTATAACTTCACGTCTTCTGTTTCGCTTACTTTGCCCTTTAATTCGTCCCTTATAGAGGAAATATTTCATTAGAACTTCCCTGCGCTCTCTCTGGGAAACCCAAGCGTGTGTGGTATAAAATAACAATGCAAGGACAGGCATACACATATATATACACACACATATACTGTATATACACACACATATATATGTGTATATATGTATGTATATATATATATATATATATATATATATATATATATATATATATATATATATATGAATACATATATATATATGAATCACTTTGCATTCTGAATAGGATGACTTATGGTTCAGTGGAGGCCAATACTTCAAGTTTAAAAGTCGAGAAAAATAGAAGTTGTCACACTATAGAAAAATGTGTTAATAACCACCCAGCGAAATTTGAATGACTAAAAAAGTCAGCAAGTTTATAAAATTAGGATTCAAAATCAGGAAAAAATAAGCATTATTCTCAGCTCTGAGACGTTGGGGCGTGTCCGCTGAAGGCACTAAACCACGCCCATTTGCGCATGGGGGGTGGAGCCTCTCTCAACTGTCTAATTACTAACTACTGTCTCTCAACTAACTAATAACTGTCAAACTAATAACTGTCAAACTAATTGTCAAACTCGCGACTGAGCGTGACAAGCAGTGACGCAACTGCGCTCTGTTTGTTAGGGACGGGGCAATGCTAAGGGGTAGCGCGTTACGTTATACAGTTTTTTCACATGTTTTCAGCAATGACTTTCCTACTTTTAATTTCCTTCGGGATAAATAAAATATCTTATATTATCTTTTCTAAAACAAATGAGAATATTGTGAATCTCCGTCTTCAGATGTTTGGGAGTGTTTACTTTGCACTTTGCGTACTTTTATCCCTGCTACAGCCAGCTGGTCTTATAATGCAGCACTCCTCGCCAACAGCAACAAATGTTCATCTTATTAATTAGCCAGTATGAAAATAATATTGGCAAGAACTGCTCTGGCAACAACTTCCAGATCTCCCACAACATCAACTTACTTCATTCCTCTGTTCCTAATATGTGACATGTTTGCCTACCGATCTTGTTTTCTCCCTGTCTTTCACACTCTCTCTCTCTTCCTCACACTCTAAATACTGCTATAGTGGTGATATGAACCTTACTTTACTCTTACGGATAGTTCTTACAAGTACTTTTGAGCCATTCTCTGGCAACAATGCATCATGTGCCTCATCGTTAATGAGTGAAATGGAACAAAGGTTTATATGAAGCATTGTTTTTTTAATTGAAAAAAACAATTAACTACATATTGTATTCCCATTGAAACAGGAAACATTTCATCATACACCAAGTCAGGTCAGTTATTCTTGTCACAGTTAATTCATTTCTTAATCAATAGCTGCATTTTAACATGTGCCTTGTGCCAGTCCACAGTAATCAGTGGAGAGTAGGTTTGTTTTGCAGACACACCATGCCTGTAATTACTGTCATAAATTCATACAAAAATTGGCGCATTTTTTTCAAACCAAATCTAGACTGTTTTCACGACTTATGCATAAAACATTGGAATCCGGGGTAAATGGTATTTTAAAGAGATTCAGTTCAACTGTCTTAACTTTTCATTACTCAGCAACGACACCGAAAGAAAATGGGATTAGGCTACGTCAGTGGTTCCCAACCTTGGGGTCCCCTGATATGCATATGGAGATAAGCTATAGATATTTGATGATCCATTTTAGCAAACGATTCGTTTTTTTAAAGTCTCATAGACATCCTGTATATACAAACTAAATACCTAATGATTAATAACCACGAGCAAACTACTAATCACCGAGTGTGTAGTAGGGTGATGCGATGTCGTCCACTGGGACAGTGACAGTACCGGCAGATGTTGATTGGGTCCAAACTATTTGTGTGGAAGCAGATGCACAAAGGTTGAAGTTGGGGTCGCAAACATGTTCGGAGCTAGAAATGGGGTCACGGGCCAAAAAAGTTTGGGAACCACCTGGCCACGTGTTTTTCCCCCAAATTCACGTTGCGTATGCCGGTAATTTTCGCCGAGTGGGACACATTTAGCTTCCCTCGCCGTGGCTCACAGCGATGTCTGCTGACCTTTCTATCTGGAGTACTTGACTCGGTCTGCAGAGACACTCAGCGACGTAGGCGGCTGTGCCACTGCCAACACAGTAGTGAATGAGGCACTTCACCGTTCCCTCAATGAATACTGATGCTCACAGATGAACATTTACCGTCTAGACTACGCTTTAGGTAGTATAGTCTAGTAGCTCGCGGGTTCAATTGACCTTGCTCTGTATTCACTAGGAGTCACTTTTGGATAAATGAGTCCTTTAAAATACTCATCATCATCGAAGGTACCTCACGTTTTCCTCAGATATATCGCATCAAATACAAACACCACCGCGTACAGTTCCCTGGGCTTTTCACACTCCGTAATAAAGAGTTAGTGTAAAACATTGAGAATAATAATCTGCGGCGATAAAAAACAAACAATGGCGTGTTATCATCACGCCGGCGCCTAGTCCCAGTACACTTACTCCTCTAACCACGATGTTCTTAAGCTTACTCCGGTTGCCTCGTTATTCCCCCTAAAGGCAGCGCACAAAAGCCTCGATGCTCCGTCAGCACAGCTTGATGTAAGAAGCGCAGTTTTATCCCCGGCCCACAATGGAGCCCGGTGTTCCCCGCGGCTGTGCTTTAACAAATCCCATTCATTTAATACACAGCGGGCACTGGCATGGGATTAGATTTAGTGAGTGGCGAGCGTTTGATATGCAAAAATGCAGAGTTATTTCGACTTACGGGGTGAAGTCCGTCGCATTCCGGAAGTCATAGATCAGAAGGTATATTACAACCCGAACACACACACACAGGCGGGCACACACACACACACACACACACACACACACACACACACACACACACACACACACACACACACACACACACACACACAC
>JAOPHQ010000032.1:70000-137500 GCA_030340625.1 Merluccius polli | reverse complement strand
GCTGTGACCTCGTGATGGATGTGGGTGGGGAGGAGGATGGGGTCTCCGGGGACTGCATTGCATAATCAGACGAACAGCGGCTGATTAAACAGTCACTCATAATCACCAAGATAATTGGGATAGCAAAGTCAATTATGAGCCAACAATAGAGGGAGTTTGGCACTCCACGTACCTGATGGGTTGAACGCCATGCCCCAATTAGGCAGCAAGGCGCTGAACTGGTTCTGGTCAGTCGTCTCCGAGGTCCAGGGCTCCGATGGGTCTTCCTCCTTCTCCTTCTTCTCCTTGTGCTTTGGGGTCTTCTTGCCCGGCGGCGTCCATCGACTGCCCACCACGAAGGACTCGGACACTGCAGACCGGGACTCCATCTCGGTGACGCTTCCTCCCCCGGGGTCTGACGAGCGGGTGGGCGGTGGCACGGGGCCGGCGGTGGGAGACGTCTGGGCGCCGGCGGACGCAAGGCGGGGCCGTGGATCCGTCGCGGCGTCCGTCGCCTCGACCCACGAAATGGAGATCGGCAGCTCTTCTGTGGCGAGGCGCTCCGTCGACCGGCTGGCCGCGCCGGTTGCCGCGGTGACTAATTCCGTCGTCTGCCCCGTGTCTCCGGCCGTCGTCGTCGTCTGTGCGGTCGTCTGGGCGGACGAGGTGAGGGGCGCCGTGGACACCTCGGCCGTGGAGACAGCGGGCCGGGAAACGAGGTCCGCCCCTACGCCTCTGCTGCGGTCTCTCCCCTGCTTCCGGAACACGGGGGTGAACCAGGGATTAGAGCCACCCTCTTTTCTGCTGGAGACGGGGGAAACTTGATTGTCGGTGGGGCGATGGACGTAGAGGATCTCCCCCCTGGCCTCCTGCTCTGTCCCCCCTCCCGGCGGGCTCCTGAGGGCGGGCGTCCGGCTGCCGCGCCAGCTGGTAGGCAGACGGCGTCGTGCGTTCCACCACACGGACCGCAGGCTCGCTGCGGCCCGGCTCGGGGTCCATGTTGAGGCTGACGGTGCCGCTGTCCCCAGTGTAGCTCTCCACCTTGGATCCAAATACGGCAGGCGGGTTGCTCTCCTCCCCGCTGGCCTCTGCCTGCTTTTCCTCCACAAGGACATCTTTAGGAGTTGAAGGAGAAGGAGGAGGAGGGGTTCCTGGTCCCTCCCCGTGCTCCCTGCCATCCCCGGAGTAGTCGTCCTCTGGGCCGTCCTGTCGCAAGGAAGACGCCACGGACTTGACTTCCAGCGGCCCAGATTTGGCCTCCATCGGCTGGTAAGTGGAGGCGTGTCCGGGGGGGCCCAGTTTGAAGGCCTGCATAGTCTTCACAGCCCAGTGGAAGCGACTGCTTGGGGCAGGAGCTGTGTCCACTCCTCCTCTCGGACCCTGGGCCCTGGAGACGTTGACCGGGTCACTGGGTGTTGTCCTCCCACTGGGACTAGAGTTCATGAATTCTGCAGGGAGTAAAAGAGGAAATATAGAATCATTGAAGTGATCTTACAGGAGCTTTACAGATTAATTTAAGTGTACGTAAAATGTGCAATTAGAAGTGCGTGCCAATCGACAGCCATCTTGCCAAAATTCTCCTAAACGGTGCTCAACATCCTTTTAATGTTAATATACATTTCAACTCATTTGCCAATGGTTTTATGTATTTGTTACTTTAGTTTGAGCTGATATGCATGAACTTTAAAGTTGCTTTGATGCATATATTACACAAAAACAGGAAGGAAGTTTGTGGTTTTCGCCCAGATAGCCTCCGATCTCCTGGGTAGTCCGTGATGAAGGCAGACATTTTGCCGCTGTGTTCCTACCATCCCAGCATGTCAAGCTAAATTTAGACCAGGGACGCTCACTTCACCAGGGGTGTTTCATATTAAACTGCTTTATAGAGGTTTTCAGACCAAGATTAAAGCCACTGAGACACACACACACACACACACACACACACACACACACACACACACAGCAGGGAGTGTTATAATCAAATTCATCTCACACTTTCTTCTTCTCCTAATTTAATTACCCCGTGGATCCCCTTGTTCTAAACAATCTCCGGCCACAATTGCGTTTCCTGCGACGAGACGGGCCAAGTGGAAACCATAGCAGCGCTGCGGGCAAACCGCTTCCTCTGCGCGTGTCTACGGCGAGCTCCGACGAGCTCCGACGAGGCCCGTTTTTCCTCCCGGAGCTCAGTAGTGCTAAGACTACTGGCGTCGAAAGCACACGCCCCCTGTCTCTACGCCATCAATAATTCATCCGTCTGCATGTTTGTGTGTGACTCACAGGCCGGCGGTGTCTTTGTTTTTTTTAGGGCAGTGTTGCCACAGAGATGGCAGGCAGAGTGGCGGGGTCCCGGCGGTGCGCTGGGGGTCACTAGCGCCACGGTAGTCGACATAGCGCGTCTCGACGATGCTCATCTACGCTCAGAAGGCTTATAAGTGAGCAATCCACCGGGCGCAACGCACAACAAATGACCAAGTGAGAGTACACAAAACCATACACAGATATGTGCACGCATGACACATTGAAATGCATGTGAATTATTCAAGAGTTTGTTGTTTCCTTACATCCATGTACGATTTAGAGGCCTGAGGTTAATTTCCATAAGTGCCGTGAAGCCAGGCGTAATTGCCCTATTAATAATCTGAATAGGTAATTAACCACTTTTAACGATGTACGCACGCGGATGAAAGTGGGAATAATTAAACACATTAATCTGATTTTATCATCCCTACAATAGCTCATCTAATAGACAAAAAATAAAAAGGAAAGAATTAGACAGATGTTTAGACGGCGCTGTTCAGAGGATACTTCCCCCGGTCTATACTGCTAAATCCAGCGTGCCCAAAGTGAGTCGACAAGTATACGGGTAAAAAACCCCAAAAACAAACGTACGATTATGAACTCCGTTTAGACGAGTGCACAGGTTTCAAATCAATTCTTAAGGCTCTTTTGAGGTTCACAAACGGAGGCCTTCTGTTTCTGCTGAGTTGACTTGTATGTGCCTGATTGAACCCGGAGGAGTTCATGCTGAATCGTATCGAGTCTTTCAGGCGTTCGAGTTATATCGTGCAAATGCTGCTAATACGGCAATACGAGGAGCTTTTTAAAACATTTTTCTTAAACTCATTCGTAGCATATTTCCAGCCCGGGTTCCCTCATGCGTCCCGACCGTAATCAAACATGCTACGCGGTAGATTTCATTACTCGCTTGTCTGGAGACCGAAAAAGGCAAAAGCCTCCCGTGATCAATGCGCCACTTGAGTTAACTCCGGCCTATTCTGATCCCGGGGTTCCTCCATCGAGGTGAACCCTCCTTGTATCCTTGTCTCTCCCCGTCTCCTACCTTCACCACGCACTCCCTTCCCTCCCCTTGCTGCTCATTCTCGCTTGGGTAATAATTACCAACCATTTCCTGCAGCTAGCCAGGACATAATTGGCAGAGACTAAGACGGAGGTGAACAGCACCAAAACCCAATCTCCCCCCCCCTCCCCCGGCCTGTATTAATTGGATAGGGGCTGTGCATATTGTATGCGCACTCGAGCTTGGAGACACTTTCCGCGTCTTTGAAACATTCATAGTATGCGGTGGAATCCGTCTCAGGTGAGCCAGGCTGTGAGGATATATTAATGAAGCCTGATTGCTGATAGCTGAATCCCCAAACATATTTTTGCTCGTCTTCCTGTCTAGTTATGCTGAACTAAGTGATTTTTCATAAATGTTTCACATTTTGAATGTTTTTTTTGTTTTTGTGCCATACCTATGTGTTTAGGTAAAACCAAAAAAATGCTTATCTGCCTAACTGCCTCCTTTGTTCATCTATCATCTGGAGACTCTTAGGAACGACAGTTGTAACGGCGGTTCCCATTTTCAGCCAAAACTGCTCGTCTTTGACATACTGTAAGACATTTGCACCGCGGAGCTGCCCAGAGCGATTGTATTGCACCATGGGCTGTCATGCTGCTCCGGCTGACAGCCGACACCAATTATTTATTGTTTCGCTTCTTCACTTGTGTCAGCCTTTGAACATCTTCAGAGTGCTTCTGATGTCGTACAACACCATTTATGCACTTTAAAGCTTGTCCTAAATGCAAAGAAATCCAAGCTCATGGTTTTCTCCAGAGCTAGGATGCAGCACTCACTCTTGCCAGGTATTGTCACCCCTAGAGGGGAAGGAGATTGAAAAGGTGGACTATTACAAATGGTCTTGGTTAACCTTAGTGTCTTTATTGATGACTCTGTCTTTTAACACGAATCTAAAGCTGAAACTTTTGTTGTTGTTGTTGGAAATAAGTCTTGGGCTGAGGTTCATTACTAATGCAAATGCTCTGACACACCACTGCGCTTTGTACGCCAATGTCGGCTGGCCCTCAGTAGCCCGGCGCAGGCTCAGTTGCTTGCTGATTTTTATTTACAAAGGTCTTCTTGGCCTTTTACCAACATATTGATCTGCCTATCTTTGCAGGAGTGACTCTGGTGGCCATTCACAGAGTCAACCCCATCTCTTTTTATCTGTTCCCAATGTACACATGGAGGAAAACTTGTTTTTTTAATTGTTTTGAAGTGTCTAGAGAGTCAGCCTCTATAGCCTGTAAATGTTTTTAGTATCGACTTCCCTGGTGTATCTATATTAATCTAATTCATGTTTTTCCCTCATCTGTTTATATTGAAATGTACGGAGCCCCTCTGGTGACATAGGTGGAAAAAAAAAAATCTGTGGCCACGACTTGTTTAATGCGTGGGAACGAATTGGCCACAAATTAATAATAACACGTGGCCACAAGAAATGTTAGTCATATCATCAGTGAGACTGTTGACTTTCTGGCATCAGTAGCTTCAGCCGACATGGACAAGTTTGATCTGATTTCGTTTTATTTTAATCTAGGGATGAATTATTGTGATATCCTTCAGTCACTTGCGGTTAGACATGGAGTAATTGTGAGCAAGAGACACTTGTGGCCACGCGTTATTCATTTGTGGCCACCTAATAATCATTTCGTTCCCACGCATTAAACAAGTCGTGGCCACGGAATATTTTTTTTTCCACCTATGTCACCAGAGGGGCTCCGTAGAAATGTGTTATTTGTTGTCTGTGGAAACTTTATGTGACTTGTTTGTGCTGTTTTATCATGTCAGGACACTTTTGTAAAAGAGATTTAAATCCCAAAAGGCCTTTAATCTCAAAGGAGATTTTAATCACAAAAGAGATTTTAATCTCTGTTTAAAAGGGCAGAGATCCTTATCTTATTCAGAGTCAGGTGAACCCAGGTGGCCAGGAGAGCTGAACCTGTGACTACTCTGACTAAAGTCAACCTAACGGACAGCCTGCTATACGGCCCCCTGAATTGAATTGAACTAAATTTAATTCCACTCAATTCAAATCAAACTCTATTCACAATCAGAGAAGTACGCATTAGTCCAAAAAACGAAATAAATCAGTTACTCAAAGATAATCAATTTCTATCCAACGTCTCCCTCACTCTGAGCCTCAAGTCCTCCTCCCTGATGGCGCATGCTGTCTGCATGCCGCCGGTGTTTCAGGTCCATATGAGACCTTTTTGCCTACGCCTGTGGCCCACACACAGACAGTAAAGGGCACAGACTGAACCAGACCTTGAGGAATGGCTGATAAAGTAGGCTAGTGCGGTGGTGGTTTTTTTACCCCTCCTTCCGTGGGCGTAATAACTTCTTAATTTCTCCAGGGATCTTGAATTCGAGGTGCTGGGGCTTTGGGTCTGGAAACTAACAACAAAGAACCTGAGAACAATTTATGAAATTGATTTTGGGGAATGCATAATGTATTACATGCCTCTAATACACTACCATACTGCCATCAAATCCCATAAATCATCCAAAGAACACATTTTATTTAGAAGAACTAGCTAAGAGAACGAAGAACAATCCTCAGAAGTATTGGTTAGAGACAGAGGGAATTATCTGACATGTACATAATGTTGAATGAGGTGAATCGGAAAGTCTGTCTTTTGCCATCATGGGTGTAATTTGTTTCTCCCTCTCATGGAATTAGTCTTTCTCTCTTTGCAACTGTTGACAATAATTCATCCTAGGCTGTTCCTGAAAGACTAAAGGTAGACTTAATACGGTAAATACTAGCTTGAGGGTGGAGTGCTTTGTAATGTTTACAGTAGCGGGAAACAGGCCCGTAGCCAGGCCTATAACCAAATTGATCACTCGCCGACAATTAATCGATTCGACTGAAGTCACTGACTGAAGTGTGTTTGCATAATTCTTCATCACGTTTACGAGTCTCAAGCGGCTTCACAAGCCCACGTTTGATGGCACACCGTAACACCAAGCTCTATGCACAGGAAAACACACTTGAGGGATCCCTTCCCTCCCATAGCTGGATAGGAATTTTGGAATATCATACCGATTTACAAACTGATTTCATGAGCGGGAAACTAGATGAAAAATTAATTTTGCCACACCCCAGAGCCAACACTCATATCCTAAGAATATTTATGACTTCTTTTGATTTAATGCACAACTTAGGACCAGACGACAACAAAGTTTGCATAAATACAATAAAACAAACCCACCAACAGATTTCAGTTGGGTTTTTTCACGTCCATTTTTTTGTATTAATAATGAAAATATAAAAATAAAATACCCCAGTGGAACAAAAATCAAAAAAGGCAGAACAGAGAGGGCTCAGATCTCAAAGGCATGAAGCAAACCGCTACCTGCAACATCATAAATTAACCTGGACAGCCTCTATTTGGAGTCGCACATCATTTAAATGTTCCTCTCCTGTACACAGCGCATTTTCAATTTCACACTAAAGTATTGCTTTTTCATGTCAGGCAGCATGTTCCAGTCAATATAACATGGAGAAGAAATCGTTTTGATATAAAAATGTGGGTAACCTGCTGCATTTAATGCCACAGGTTTGATGTGTGTTTTGTCCGTTTTTAACACATGTACATCACGCAACAAGTACAAATTACGACCGCACACACCAAACAAACACCTAATGCACACACACACACAACCATCATCACCACACAATTTCTCGCACAGATCCAAAGAATAAAAATATAAAAAAGTGAATACGGTACAAGTATAAATTGAGTATGAATCAGTGAGAACAACAAGAGGCCCCTACCTCTGTCAGAGATGGACGGACCTGGAGGATTTATTCCGGGCTGAGTGGTGCTCTCAACGGTCCATGGCATCTGGACGGCAGGCACTAATGGAGCGAACGGCATCACCTCTCTCTCCTGCTCCGACAGACCCTCTCCCGGGCCAGGAAAGCTATTGGCCGAAAGCTTCAGTGAAGAAGAGCCACTCGTGCGCTCCATGATGGCGTTTTCTGCGCCGCCCTTATTCCCGGCGGCCTTAAATAGGCCGGTGGTTTCCCTCGCCGGTCCGTCCAGAGTCTGTCTGGCTTTCTGCTCCGGTACCGTGGTGTCTGTGGCCGGGGTGGAAGAACCTTCTGTCTGCTTCTCCTCCTCCTTCTCCTCCTCTTCGACCTTCACCCCCTCCTCACCCTTCTCCCCCTCCTCATCCTCTTTCTCCCCCTCCTCACCCCTCTCCCCCTCCTTCTCCTCCTCTTCCACCTTCAGCCCCTCCTCACCCTTCTCGTCCTCCTCATCCTCTTTCTCCCCCTCCTCACCCCTCTCCCCCTCCTTCCCCTCCTTCTCCTCCTCTTCCACCTTCAGCCCCTCCTCACCCTCCTCATCCTCTTTCTCCCCCTCCTCACCCCTCTCCCCCTCCTTCCTCTTCCCCTTCTCCTCCTCCTCCTCATCCACCTTCAGCCCCTCCTCACCCTTCTCGTCCTCCTCATCCACTTTCTCCCCCTCCTCACCCCTCTCTCCCTCCTTACCCTTCTCCTCCTCAACGTCCACACCTCCGGTGAAGTACCTAAAAGGTTTCATCAAGGTGTTGACAAAGTCCGACAGCATGCTGCTACTGGTCTGAGACTGGAGGGTCGATGAAGCCATTGAAGATAAAGATGGCGGATCGGTGGAGGCCTCTCCACCTTCTTCTTCTTCTTCTTCTTCTTCTTCTTCTTCTTCTTCTTCTTCTTCTTGTGCAGAGCCTCCATTTCTCCTCAGGCTTTCCAGAGAGTTGGTGGTTTTAGTGGTATTTTCAGTACCGTCTTCCTGGTTAGACAGGGAGTTAGTACTTTTAGAGGTCTTTTCAGAGCTGTCTTCCTGGTTAGACAGGGAGTTAGTGGTTTTAGGGGTCTTTTCAGAGCTGTCTTCCTGGTTAGACAGGGAGTTAGTGGTTTTAGGGGTCTTTTCAGAGCTGTCTTCCAGTGTAAATAGGGAGTTGGTAGTTTTGTAGGTCTCTTGGGAGTGGTCTTGTTTAGATAACGCGGTTATGGGCTCAGCTTCAGATTGCTCCAAGTCCTGCTGGAAGTCCTCTGCAGGCGGCAGGTGGATGACAACGTGTTCCTCTGATATCTCAGAAGATCGATCGCCGGCAGCATTGGCACGGAAGCCTGTTTTGTCCAGGTCTGCGGCCCAGGTGGACAACTGGGAGGCAGCATGCTGGACCCTGGTGGCTGTCACAGCGGCCTCTGTCGCTGGGTCTGTGGTCTCATACAGTGGCCTTGCTTCGACAGCCTGGACCCCTGCTGGCTGCTGAGCTGGAACACAATGCATATTAACAATTTACCAGGAGCACAACTATGCTGTTTTCACTTGACCTGCTTTATTGGCTGCAGTTAAAAACTCCAGGAAAAAAACCCAACATTGATTTATTGCTTCCCTCAGTACAGGAGTAGTGAGGCCAGGAAACAAGATTAAATTCAAGAGTGTAACACGGGATATAATATCATTTGGTACGTTATTTTTTACAAGAAAGGAAGGATTTAAAATATCGATTTTCTTTCTGCACAGGTCAAAATGTATTTCACTTATGCCAGAGCAATATACAAATGTATATAAAGACAACAATATTTTGGGATGTGGATTGTTAAATTATGTTATTGTTGCTAAAACCTAACCCAAATAGCGATTGTTTGGTTGATTTTGTCTTCTAATGTTTAAATTATTCAATGAATTTTCAGATTTAATCTGGACAAAAAAACATTTAACATTTAATGGCGCCAATATACAAGATCACCCAGCATTAATTACAGAATACGCAGGCAATTACTGTGCAGGCCTTATTAAAGAGGTTACACAGGCAATTAAATACCATACAAATGCCACTAAATTTGTGAAGCACTGTTTTTACTGGCTCACAGCCATTGCTAGTTTCAAATATTAATTTTTAGTGTGCATAGCATTGCTGTGATTATGTATCCATCAGCTGCTTTGATACATGTAGAATTTCTCTTTTTATTCTTGCAGAATTCCCAACACCGATTAGGTTTGGCAGGCATGTATTGATGTGCCAGTGTCGCGCTGTGTTCACGGTTTAATAGCATGACATCGCACTAATACTGTTAATGATGAGTGTACTACAGAAACAATATGAATACCAGAGAGTGAATGATTGTTCGACCACGTTGTACAATACAACACATTAAACGAAAGAACAAGGAGAGATGCAAACCCAATTGGACGCTCTGTTGCTCTCTCCCTCACCCTCTTTTCCCTCGTCTCCCTTTCCCTCTCGCTTGTCTTCACTGCACTACAACATACCAGCCTTTCCAATGCACCAGAGGGGCTGAAATGTCACACAATTGCAATAGCTGCTAACTCTTGCATTACACAAACATGTACTGCTATAATTACACTGCCAGAATAATAATAATACAAAACAAGCAAAAAACGACATATCCTACCTACAACCCTCCCCGGTTAGCGGTTGCCATATTGACAACCCCCTCTAGTGACACTTCTAAAGTGGACCAAGGTGCGCGTGCCTAGACCGGGTACCTTGGAAGCAGTAGGCGTCGAACAGCGCGGTGGTGTCCGGGAAGCCCGTGCGGTTGGCGTTGTTGTACACTGTCCGCACGCCGGGCTCGTCCCCGCCGCAGTTCCTCCGCGGCACGTTGATGGGGTAGCGGACGCTGCCGTCGGCCAGCCAGCCCGGGTCGCACCGGTCCAGGCCCGACTGCCACGCCAGGTACAGCTGCCCCGCCGTGGCCAGCTGGGCGCCCAGGGCGTGGCAGTGGGTGGAGGCGGTGGCCAGGTTCAGCTTCTTGGGCAACGCCGTGTGGAACACTTCACCTGATGGAGGAGGAGGAAGAGGAGGCGGAGGAGGCAGGTGGGTGGGTGAGTGGAGGAGGGAAGGAGGGAAGGAGCAACAGAGAAAGAGTTTAGCTTGGTGTGCTGCAAAGCTGGATGTACATGCTGGTTACATGTCTACCCTATAGCTGTAGATATGTTGACCTTATAGCCGTAGATGTGGCGCATGCATTTTATGTGTCTCACGGGACAATTCATTCACTCAAACTCCCATACAGCTGGACGACCTCCTGCGGCAGGCTGTTCCTCTGCATCTACCCTGAGCTCTCATGTCCTCCCTCCCTCACTCCTCCCGCCCTCCATCCCTCCCCTCTCCCCCTCCCATCCCATCCATCCACTCTCATCTTATTCGGTTGTTCCTGCACTGCACTAAGCCTTAGCTGCGGCGTTCCGGGACTGCCTAACCAAGGCTTAGCGGGACCATGCATGACTAAGCTGTGATTGGTGGATGCAGCTCCCCTGGCCTACCCTGTAGTTGCTTGGCGAAGCAGTAGACATCAAATAGCTCTTCGGGGGACCTGATGCCATAGTTACGGACTCCGGGAGAGTCCTCGCGATCGCCATAGCAACCGGGCCGAGGTGACTGGATAGGATACCTGCAGACGGTAGAGAGAGAGAGAGAGAGAGAGAGAGAGAGAGAGAGAGAGAGAGAGAGAGAGAGAGAGAGGGAGAGAGGGAGAGAGGGAAATAGAGAAATGCAGAGAGTTGAAGTAATAGCCCATGAGGTGTGGAGTCCACTCTATAAACAAGACAAGATCATTAGGAAGCATCTAAGCGAATCCCTGAATGCCACATAACTGTAACAAGTAAACAACAACGGCAAATTATGCAACTAAAAAGCGAACCACAATACAATACAAAATGTAGTGACTGAGTACTGACTGTGTGCAGACCGGCTATAAAAAAAAAACCAAAACGGGCCGGCACAGTAAGACTGATCTCCCCAGGGGAGACCAGACTGTGCAAATGAGATGGAGGCAAAGCTGTAAAAATAATAGTGTAAAAACAATTTAGGAACATGCTTTTGAACCAAATGTAAATGAATTGACCCAATATTCACCGCCATCCCCAGCGGGGGAAAGTTGCCCTTCTTACATGGGAAGAAAAAATCCTCCTGTAGAGAACTGGCAGCTCAGTATGTAGCGCTACCTGTGACTCCTGACGCTAGTCTATGGGATAGTGAGTTATGTTCACACCAGGGAAATACTGGTTTGGACAAGTTTGTATACTGTTCATATGTATTGTCAAAAATAAACATAATATATACATAAAAATTTAAACAGGTGCAGTATATAAATATGCAAGGCGTGTGCGCATGTGTCTGAGTGTGTGTTGGTATGAACATTCATCATCAATGAATCGTTGTTGTTGTTAACATCATTGTTCTAGTATTGTCTTTTTGTTCATTATCTGTCATTTGGCGAAACAATGCATTTCGCCCTGCCAATGAAGCCGACTGGATTTACAGAGAGGGAGAGAGAGTGAGCATGTGCAGGTGGAGAAGACATTGTGAAAATGTTGTGGATCATCTAGCGTTCCTCCAGTGGCCTTGGATGCGTGAGTGTGTGAGTGTGTGAGTGTTCGGAGAATAGCGATCCATACTCTGGGCTCTCCGACTGTGCAGTTATTCCACAAGTACATTGATTCAGACTGCACCAGGGCACAGTAAAGGACGATGATTAAATGATTACGCTAGGCCCGAGGAGACTTTTCGGCATACATGCGCACGCACACACACACACGCTCATGCACACGCACACACTCACACACAGGTACCAAAATACCAAACATATGCTGCTTAATGCTTCAGAAATTCAAATGTTTGGTTCATGGATTATTATAAAAGTCAAAATAAAAATAGTTTTTCTTGTCAGATAAAAGCAAGCAAATGTAATACATCACTTTGGAAGCTGGTAACTTGGGATGGCATTTGCTATAATTTATGACATGTTCTAGACTTAGGGCCCTATCTTGCCGGTCTGAAACGCAAGTATCAAACGCAAAGCGCAAGTGGCTTTGTGGGTGGATCTTGGGCGCTGTTGCTATTATGCCGGCGGGATAAATGACTCTTGCGCCCAGCGCAAATCTAAAATGGGTTGGTCTGAAGTAGCTACATTAGTCATAGGTGTGGTTTGGGCGTAACGTGCAATAAACCAATCAGAGCGTCGTCTCACATTCCCTTTAAATGCAGGCGCGCTTGTTCCATGGCGAGCACATCGCGCATCGCCACTACTGGACCCAGGCGTGTCCAATCCCGCCGTAGCGCGCGCATGCCCATCAGAGGGAAAAATAATTAGTTCTTCTGCTTAAATCTTTTCAGCTTTTCATTTTCCGTTGACAAAATGTAAATAAAGAAATGTCACAAAGACATACTTTCCGATGTTTTGGCCTCACTTTCACTGAATCACGAGGTTATGAATGCATGGTGATATATTTGCAATGTAGTCTAACATTAGACCGAGATTACTTTGCTTATAGACAGTGCTTGAAGTGGAAAAAAATAAGTGCCGGTACTGCATACGACGGGGGGAGGGGGGGAGGGGGGATTGTCGACGGGGGGGGCGCGATCATAACCCACCCCGGACCTCACTGGCGTAACAACGTGATGATGGGCCCCGGTGCAAATAATATTTTAGGGCCCCCGCGGTTGTTGACGGGGGGTTGCTGCGCGGTTGTTGACCGGGGGGGGGGGGGGGTTGCTGCGCGATTGTTGACCGGGGGTGCTGCGCGATTGTTGACGGGGGAGGCCCCCCCGGCGTCTTCATGGGCCCCCCCCCGGCATCTGGGCCCCGGTGCAATGCACCGGTTGCACCGTCGATAGTTACGCCAGTGCCGGACCTACGACCGACGAGGGGGTGGGGGGGCAGCCTGTGACAAGTGCCGGTACGCAAGAAAAAGTGCCGGTACGCTAAAGGGTAAAATGTAGAAGTGCCGGTACTGCATACCGGTGCGTACCGGCCCACTTCAAGCACTGCTTACAGATGATGCAGCTCTTCTGTCAAATAAGCTGAAGCGCATTTTCAGTATGCCGAATGTTCTTTCAGTTACACCGCGTCGTGTTTCTGTGTGTTTCCGATTATAAAACATTTCACGCGCTGTTGCTGGCATAATAAAAGGTGTCATCCTGGTGTCTTGCGACTATTGGTCAAACAGGTTAATTTGATCCGTCATTACTATTAGCCTGAATATTTTGGGTAACTGTGTACGCTAGATGTATGCCTATTTTTCACATATGTGGTCATATTTTTGCTTGTATGTATGGTTTGCAAAAATGAGAACTGCTTCCTTGTAGATGAGAGAAGCAAAGTGTATGCACGTTGTACACACACTACACTATGGCCAGGGACGGGCTGCCGTCGGGAGGTTCGGGATATTTCCCCAATGGCCGGACGATTTCAGGCCGAGCCGGCCGGCCGTAATTATTTTTAAATTTTATTTTGTATTTTTTATTTTGTGTATTATTATTTTTGGGCCGGTCCAGATTTTTGGACCGCGCACCCCACCCCCCTCAACAATCGCGCATCCCCTCCCTGATTATGGCCACGCATGCGCCCTTAAAATAGCGTCTGAATAAGCGCCACTGACTTTAGACTCGGTTTTTCCTGGTCTGTGGCGCAATTGTTTTCTGAAACTGCAGAATAGCATCAGGGAACGTTTGCGCCGGGACACGCCTCCTGTTTTCGCTGAACCGCCCCCGGAGCGCAACTTCATTCCCCAAGTGAAGGACTTGCGCCTTGCGAGGGAAAATTCCAATGTGCGTCGGGTGCAAAATAGGAATTGTACAAGCGCCAGTGCACAAAGTCAATTGCGTTGAGTGCAAGATAGGGCCCTTAATGATAAATCGCTTAATCAAAAAAGTTATCGTGAGATTAATCGACTATGAAAATTATCGTTAGTTGCAGCCCTATGTTAAACCAACCTAGAGTATCTTTCTCCTGGTGCAACACGTTTACATTGGAACATCACAAAACCAATAAAAAATGATGAAGCAAACAAATAAGCAAATAAACTCTATTTTCGTGTATTTCCATCACACTTTTTTTTTCCGTTCCTTCCTACAATATTGCAGTAATCAGCAATGCCTTAATGTACTGTTAAAATAATTGAGCGAACAAAAAGCTGCAACAATTGGGGCTAAACTCAATGAAAGAGTAAGCCATTGAAACATGAATTAACATAGAAATATTAGGTCAGATAAGATTTGGCATACGCTCTGCGACGCACTCAAAATGCCCTTACGACCCACTTATGGGTGGCGAGGATGATTGGAGGCAATTGCAGCTATCTTTTAAAGATGCAATCAAAAAATCAGTCATTATTTTTAAGTGGTACATGTTCTGCACATTGATTTTCATGTGCTTCATGTCTACTTCAGAGAATGTGTCATTTTCTAGGTAAACAGTTATTTTCTGTTATTATATATACGTGTATATATATATATATATATATATATATATATATATATATATATATATATATATATATATTCTATTTTAATTAAAGCAGATGATACCATTAAAACATTTTTTGGTGTCAACATTGTAATGTCGAAAAAAACTATCTAATGAGTTTATTCATTTCTGTGTACATTCTGTTTTAATTTAAAAAAATGCAGAAAAAATAATTGTGAAAAGGAAATGCAAAACACACCGAAGATATTTCCGTATGGTACAGTGTGCATATATCCATGATGTATACCGTCAGCTACACCTCTGCATTAACCATCATCATCATCATCATCATCATCATCATCATCATCATCATCATCATCATCATCATCATCATCACATCTGCCATCAAACACAGAACGCTCTCTGGGATGTTTCGTCACTATGGACGCTATAAATCCAATACTGTCAGCCATTACCATACCCCACATGAATCAAATCCTATACAATGTGTGTGAATCCCCCACAGTCAGTGCCACATCAATGTTAATCCCTGCCTCTGTGTATTCCCCCCCGCTGGACGACTGCTCACCGTACGCTGTGGTCCGACAGCCAGCCGGCGTCGCAGTTGTCGTAGCCGTCGGCGAAGGTGGCCTGGAGCTGCTCCGGAGTGGCGATGAGGGCCGAGTTCTCCAGGCACACCCTCTTGGCATCGGGGAAGGTCAGGGCGTAGCGGTCGTGTGGGGCTCTGTAATGGAAGACAATCCCTGGGAGACAGGGGGAGAGAGCGAGAGTGAGAGCGAGAGTGAGAGAGCGAGAGAGAGAGAGAGGCAGATAGAGAGAAAGGGAGAAAGAGAGAGAGGTGACAGAGAGGGGGAGAGAGAGAGAGAGAGAGATGACAGAGAGGGGGAGAGAGAGAGAGAGAGAGAGAGAGAGAGAGAGAGAGAGAGAGAGAGAGAGAGAGAGAGAGGCAGATAGAGAGAAAGGGAGAAAGAGAGAGGTGACAGAGAGGGAGAGAGAGAGAGAGAGAGAGAGAGAGAGAGAGAGAGGTGAGAGTGGCAGAGAGACAGAGTGGCAAACAGAGAGAGAGAGAGAGAGAGAGAGAGAGAGAGAGAGAGAGAGAGAGAGAGAGAGAGACCAAGATAAATAGAGAGACAGTGCAGACAGACAGACAGACAGACAGACATCAGTAGGAGGTATACATCATATAAGGTCTGGGGCAGGGTAGGTGGTGGGAGGTGGGATCTTTAAATAAGGCAACACTGTTCTTTCAGCATCACCATGTCATCAAGTCCCTGCATGGGTTCAGCAACTCACGTATGCACGTCACTCATTTAGCGCCCAATGAGTTTTGTGTTGTTGTCCTTGGATACATCGTAAACACAGTGGCCTTCACCGTTTATTTCCCTTTGAAACAGCGTACGCAAATGTCAAGGCAGTTTGTCTTCACGCTGGCTGAACGGACGAGAAGAACGCAAGGAAGGAAGAAGAGGGAGCCAGAGAGAGAGAGAGAGAGAGAGAGAGAGAGAGAGAGAGAGAGAGAGAGA
The DNA here is from genome assembly GCA_030340625.1 of Merluccius polli. Taxonomy (NCBI): domain Eukaryota; kingdom Metazoa; phylum Chordata; class Actinopteri; order Gadiformes; family Merlucciidae; genus Merluccius; species Merluccius polli. The sequence continues at coordinate 121,422 of JAOPHQ010000032.1, read as the reverse complement.
GAGAGAGAGAGAGAGAGAGAGAGAGAGGGGAGTGGGGACACACACAACTAATAAGAGGCATGAGGGACGAATAACAAAGGATGTTCCAACTCGGATGGAGAAATAGATGAGGAGTAAATTAGAGGAGGGACTGAGTGTTCCCCCGCCATGCCCTCCACCCCATCCCTCCCTCCCGCCGCCTGGGCAGCGACACGCGCGTTTCCCCTCACCACGTGGACCCTGCTGACCCCTGACCTCTGGCTGCCACATCACATGGCCCACAGAGGGGTCCCCGGAGGCTGCTGTGCCCGCTACACGAGAGTCAGGGCCGGATCCTTTATGGCCCCACAGCTTTGTGCAAGAGAGTGACAGTGTGGACATGGAGGGGACAGGGATGTGTGTGTGTGTGTGTGTGTGTGTGTGTGTGGGGGGGGGGGGGGGGGCATGTGATGAGGAGCTGAAACCAAGCAAGGCCAAGTTTGTGTGTGTGTGTGCATGTGTTTTTTTTTTTTTTTTTTACGTTACCCCCATATGTACATGCACAGGCACACAAGTGTGTGTTTTCTGTCTTGTATAGATGGACACATGCACGCACATATACAAACATGCACACACACGCACCCTGACCCACACACACGCACCCTGACCCACACACACGCACCCTGACCCACACACACGCACCCACACACTTAGCAGCCTTTTTGTCAGCTGTGTTTTTCCTCCACTGCTCCACTTCACAGAAATTGGAGCAAAGATCCTCTTATTCGGTTCCCACTTTTCCACCATTTCTTCCCGTGTATTCATCTTCTTCTCCTCTGAGGCTGTGGGACACTTAGACCACAGAGAGATGCTTGCTAGCTAGCTGGCTAGGTAGCTTGTTTGGACAGAAGGATACATGCTGGTTCTCTGTTTTAACGGGGAAGCTGGTATCCTTTCCACTAAAGGCTTGCCATCTTCCATTCTGTACCTCTTTCATGTCTTTTTGATATGCTGCATTTAAAACAGCAGAGGTTATTTGTGCACAGGACACATCTGTATAACACATCTGGGGCCGTATTCACAAAGCATTTTATCTTACCGCTAGGAGTGCTCCTAACTCGCGCTAAAACATTTTACGTAGGAGTTTTTTCTTAAAAGTTATTCACAAAGCCGCTGAGACCTACTCATAAGGATACATCACTAAGAGTGACGCGCCGTTGCTATGGATTACGTTGATTCTCGTGCACGAGTTTAGAAGCGGTCAGTACGGTGATTGGTTGTTCAGAGCAGGCGGTCTCTGTGAAACTCATCCGCAACATCCCACAAACGAGCCCACTAAATCACAGAAGAACAAGGAAATAGCCTAGGCTAGAAATTCCTATCAAATAGTTATGGACAGTGCAGTGAGCAGAATGCACGCATGACGACAAGTTTGTGCAGACCACGATAATGACGTTGTAGCCTATATGCACGTTAAAGAGAGAGAGAAAACGCAAACAATAAAAATACGTAAATTGCATTAATTCAAGGAGGCAATTAAAAGCACCCTGCAAACTATTATCCAATCACTTCAACACTTTAAATAACAGCCCATACCGGTTGTGGAGAATGGCGCATACAGTGATCACTGTGATCACATCCTCTCTCCACAAGATTTCGTGTATTTTTGTGTGCTCTAACATATATGGAGGAAAACAGCAAACAATAATAAATATGGATTCAACAAATAAAAGGCGACAAAGAGCTAATACGATGTTTTTTACGCATAGGACTAAGCGTAATCTGCGTAATCACTTACATGTTATACTTTAACTGTGCTCCCGGTTGTGGATTGAGATGTGTCAATACGTCTTGCAGGGATAGCCACTGTCACCCAGAAAGACACCCAACTGGTACATAGTGCCTCTCAAAAAGCTGCCTCAGACCGCTCCCCATTAAAATACGCGGATCAGGGGTAGACCCTGCAGGCCACTTTGCAACAACATCAAGAATGTAAAAAGTTGCATCAAAAGCAATCTGCGTGTTGATGGAAGGTACTTTCTTTCTATTGACGAACACGTCCTCATCTTTTGATGGCGCAATTATTTGTATGTGCGTCCCGTCAATAGCACCGACCACACCGGGCATACCTGCATGCCATGAAGTTGGCTTTGATCCTGTGTAGTTGTTGATTGTCCAAAGGAAACCGGATACACTGTTGGATGATATTAATGGTATTATTTCAGCCTTAACCAACTTTGAACTGAGCTCTGTCAGCTCTTCTAGTCTGTATGTAAATATAGGATCATTGTGGAATCGTATATATATGTGTATGTATTATTTATTCGATTTTTATTATTTTATTATTATTGTATTGTGTTGTGTTGGTGTTATGGACCTTTCATGAGATGTGTCCTTAATAAAGTTTGAATTGAATTGATATGTGGTCTACAGAGGGCGTTTATGGTTCGGTTTATGGCACGGCTGACTGATGGTTGCGATATTCCTAAATCGTCGGCATTGCAAAGTTGCATTTTCCCTGTTGCCAAATAACGTAGTGTTGCCAAACATTTTATTTCCGGACTAATCTGGTTATTCCTGTTAGTCGGGGATGTTATTGCATCCCGCACTAATTCCACAACAAGTTTTATACCCTCACGATTTAGCCTATATCTCTTGATCAATTCACAATTCCATTGTCTCCAAAACATTTCGTCTCGCAGCCATTTTCCGATTCTTTGTGAATAGGTCTTACTGAGTTAGGAGTCCTCTCGAGGACTTTTAAACTCTCCTAGACTTAGGTGTTACTTTCAGGCCTAAAATACGTTGTGAATTGCTCTTAGTAAAAAAAATTAGGAGTCCTAAATTTAAGACTGACACGGCCATTATTTTTTAGGAGTTTCTCCTAAATTCGCCAGTTAGGAGCTAATTTTAGCCCTAAGATCCTTTATGAATACGGCCCCTGGTCCATTTTTGTAAGGTTGAGGAAAATGCTCCTTTTGCTCCCATTTAAGTGAACTACTCATGCTCTGTAACTGCATGTCCAAACCTCTGCCAGCCAAGACTCCCTCTGCCACTCGTCCATCAGTCAAACCTCTGTCAGTCACATCTCTGTCAGTCACATCTTTGTCAGTCACACATCTTGTCAGTCACAAGTCTGTCAGTACACACACACAGACACACACACCCCCAATAAGGGGACTAATGACTTAATGACATTACGCAATGGCTCTTTTTTTAGTAACATTGTCTTAACGACATTAACGAGATAGAGCGCTAATCCATCTTTATTACATTAATACACTAACATAACATATAGGAGTCTATGGGAGACTCTAGACAATCAGATGGCTGCATGCTTGTTACAGTATATATGCAACATAATCCAATACAGTCCTTGAGAAACCAGTAGTAACATAATAGACTTCCCACCATGTCAGTGGTCTGTCGTCGCCATATCGCGGGCGGCTAAGACAAGAAGAGAATCAACACCACCGCTTTCTAATTGGTGACACAGACAATTGACCTGTCAATATGTGCCAAGGGAAAAAAGGGGAGGTCGTCAAGGCTTAGACACACACACACGCACGCATGCACACACACATACGAGTCTTTGAGAAGAGCCCTGTGGATTAATATGATATTGATATAGCCGAGCAGTGTCAATATCTCCTAAACGTTAAGCACTCGGCTGCATTAGCATGGGGAGGAATGTGGTCTGCTGTGTAGCGTGACTAGCAATTAAGGCTAAGCCCTGGAGATGACTATTTCTGGAGGGATGGCGTAATTGTTTTTTTTTTCATCTTCTTCTTTCCAAAGGAGTGGTTTTCATAGCATGTTAATCGATTGCCCGAGAGGAGAAGGAGGCAGGGTCTCCCCAGCAAAGTGCCAGGGGTCTCACTTACTAGCACCTATAAAGAGCTCTTGTAGAGAAAGATGAGGTGCTTTGCCTGCCTGAGAAACCTAGATAGTGTCCTCCTCAATGTAATTATAGAGATGTAGTGGCCCATATGCAGGCACAAGAGAGAGAGAGAGAGAGAGAGAGAGAGAGAGAGAGAAAGAGAGAGAGAGAGCACATATGCAACATGCTTGCCAGCATGCAAGAGCTGCCGAGTCTCTAGGTAATGGAGTGGAGGCTGGTTCTGTGCTACACTCGATGGGAGATGATGACGCAAGCTGGGACAGTCGGCTTTTTCGTGCCGCACAGGAGAACGAGGCTACAGGGCTTTTAAGCAGCGAAGCGGAGCTGACGTTGGCAACATTAGCATGGGTTTGTGGTTTGGCGGTAGCCTAGTGTGGCTAATGCAATGTGCGCGTCGGCCACTGTAGTCGTTAGGATAATAGCCAATTATTAAAAAGGGGCTAGTGACCTGGAAAGAATGTGGGGAGAGATCGGCAGCGGAAACACTTTGACACGGTCATTATGGTCATGCTACAATTAGCTATCTCGGGGCGACTTGACGGTATCGCCAAAGAAGGCAAAAAGTTATGATAATAGGGTCGGCCCATTCTGTCTGACCACCGAGGGTATTTCAGTAGCCCTGTTTGATACTGGCGTAGATGGTCTGCGCCGTAATGCTTTCATTAGAGGGGGATGTGCCAGTAACAGCCCCTGAGTGGCCTGGGTCAATGATGGTTGATCGCATTGGCCATTTACACACACACACACACACACACACACACACACACACACACACACACACACACACACACACACACACACACACACACACACACACACACACACACACACACACACACACACACACACACACACACAGCAAACATCCTTGGACAATGCTTGTGTTAACCAGAATCATTATTTACAACCGCAAAAACGAGGACCCTTTGTACTGTAACAAGCTACGGTTTATATTTACCACATGCCGGCTTGGCAGACATAGGTCTAATTGCTCGTTATGCGAGCCCACATCAGGGGACAGTAAGATGATGTTGTATTTGTAAAAGAAGCATTGAATATTGGTCCATTGCGGATCCAATTAACAGTCTAGCTATGGGGCTGAGATTTTTCTGTATATCCATTCGTGTCCAGCAACCCAATGATGTGTAGATTTTACCCAAGTGGAAACTGCTACTGTTTTATTGTATTGTAACAGCGCAGTGAGGTGTATGGCCTGTACTAGTCACATTATAAAACCAGGATTATTTGTAACTGTCTAACGGCATAACTCTTCTAATCTTTACCGTAAAACGTTCCCATTAATGGTGGGAAATGTAACTTTAACTGGCTAAAGTAGGCTTGTTTTTACCTATGACCTCCAGAGGAACGGTGTCCTGTTCGTCGTTGATGCCCACCACCACCTCACACCGGTACAGGCCAGAGTCACTGGACCGCAGGCCCGTCAGCGCCAGGCTGGCGTTGTAGCGGTTCTCGTGGTAACCCGGCAAAGTGACACGCCCCTGGAAGGCCTTCTTCACCTGGAAAACGGAGGGAATGTAGAAAAGAGCAGATGATGAAGTAAGGAAGATAAGGAAAATACATGTCAGAAAAAGGGTAAAGACAACTCAGAATGAATGACAGTATAGAAATAGAAAACATCCGTCTATTGACTCCAGATACACGCCATTGAAAAGGCGAGAGGACATGACATCCAGTGGGATTGTTCTCTCCCATGGAAACACAGGCGCTCCGGCGTTTCTCTCACCTTCACCACGTTGTCCCTGGCCACCAGCACCGACTGCTCCTTCTGCAGGCCGTCGGAGCCCCGCTGGCCCCAGACCTTGGTCCACTTGATCCTGGGGGGCTCGTGGCTATTTGGACCCGTGGTGCTGCGCAGCGTGAAGAGGCAGGGCAGGACGACCGTGTTGGACAGCTCTCCGCTGATGGCCTGGTGGGTCACCTTCTTCATGTTCACCATCGTGTCCGCATGGGCTGCAGGGACGGGAGAGGGGGGCGGGACAAGAGGGGTGAGGAGAGAGGAGAGAGAAAGGATACAGTAAAAAGAGGACGGTCAGTATCATGAAAAAAAACAAACAACGAACAAAAAAAACAAGTTTGATTCTGTACGGCGTCTCAGATCTACGGCGCGCCCATTTCTCTTTCTATGCGAATGGGTGTTGTGTAAATTGGTTCTTGTCGGGGGGAAATGTGTTCTTCAATTCCAGTGACTTTCGGAGGCCCTCTTCCAGGCCCTCTGCTTTATAGGTTAATAGGCAATGCACCATGGCTTGTTCTCCTCTCATCGATTATTGGTCATTGATCCCGCAGACCATTACAGTGTTACTTGAACAATGAGAGGCCGCGCTTAATGGTGAGAGAGGAGATGGCGCCGGCCTTTTGGGAAACCATACATCAAACTCTGTATCTGCTTTAAAGAATCAATACCCTCCTTTCTTCTTTTCGAAACAATCACTTAATTGATCGTTTATACCAATATTATCAGATAATAGAGCCGAACATGAGATTGTGTGTAATCCATCTTGATTGATGATCTAGAGTGAATGATCCTGGGGGCTCTTGTTCCAAGCCATCCCAGAAGTCCTTGGCCATCAACACTGTTTTACTGGGGAAGGTAATTTTCCCGTAGGTGCTGTTCGGACCTCCATTATCTTTTGCATGATGAGTTTTACGACGAACACCCCTGATCATCTCTTAACAAAATATGCTATTGTTATTATTGTGAGCCGCTGCAAAAACGACACTGTTGTACAGCCGCATCGGCATCACCCAGCTCCGCCTCGCCGTGCTCCATCGACCTCATATCTATCCTGTTTTTATGCAGTGAGTGTGTTGGAGTGGAAAACCTATAGCATTCCTCTGACTTTTTTTTAGATCTTCCTGCTGTGTCTCATATCCTTTGTCATCGACCAGCGAGAAGAACTCTTCAGATGGCACAACGGAGCGATACAGCGAGATACAGGGAGATAGGAGGGAGAGAGCGGGAGAGAGACCAAGATAGGGGGGTGCGCAACCAAAAGGCGAGAGAAGCGCTGGGAAAGGAAATCCACTTGGGGATCTCTGGGAAGTTTCCCTCAGTCCTCATTTTAAAACCGCCAACATGGCCGTCTCTGTGGTGGAAATTGAATGAAAGGCCTAATTAATAAAAAGCACTCAAGCTCTGTTAGAACAACAATGACAGCGGTGCCAGGGGGGAAGTATGCAATACAATCCACTTCATCTCTTCGGTTGCATGATAGTCCACAGACTGACAAATATAATGTCAAGCTATAATGGGTAAATTAAATAAATGGAGAGAGAGAGAGAGAGAGAGAGAATACAAAACATGAAATGATAGAGAAAACACAGCTGGTCGATGGATGCAGGAAGACGGCAGGTCGGGGGAAAGTGATCGATTTCATTTCATTAGCATCAGTTTTCCTATGTCTGCACACCTCCTTTGGGCGGTGTTGCCGTGTCCCTCTGATTAGTTGTCGTGTTTAAACACAAATGGGCGGAGCTCCATCTCTCTCCACTCTGTGTCATGGCGGTGTGGTAGTTAAATGGCAGATTGGACGAATGAAACAGTGGACTCACTGATCACTGACACACTGCAGTGCAAGGTGCAAATGGTGTCCATCTCTCACCTCTGTCTCTCCCCCCTTTCTCTCACGTACTCCCTCTTCCTCTCTTACAGTATTACCACCAGCCAGTTCTCAGCTATGGAAGAATGTCATTATTTATTTTCTGTTTAGTTTGGTTTAGATGTTTTTTTTTATATTTATATCTGATTTCAGCCTGCAGATTGTCATTTTTCACCTCAACCCCAGTACACAAATTCACAGTTCAGAATCGAACATCATTTTTTTTTTTTTAATTCTCATTCGATTATCTTTCTTATCTTTGTTGTTTATTAAATTCTGCCCAAGTAGAGGATAGATGTGCCGACAATGTACTTACTGAATCTTGCTGGGTGAAACCATGTCATTTGTCATTTAGTATTCATGGGACACTGAATGCATTCCATTCGGACACACACACACACACACACACACATACACACACACACACGGTTTGGTTATTTTTCTTATTCCTCTCCTCATTCGTCTCCTTGAACACACGCACATAATGGATGTGAGTCAAACTGTCATCACTGGTGGCTGCGGTCGTTTTCAACAACGCCAAGTGCTTCTCTTACTGGCAGCTTAACACCAGCGCCGTGACCTCAACCACGCCCTCCGATCCACACGCATAGCTGACACCCCTCGGCCTCATCCTGCGAGGCCCGCCTACACGACAACACAACGCAGCGCTACGACACTATGCTGCCTCGCTTCCTGCCATGTCTGCTGGCTCTAGCCACCGGTCTCCTCCGTGTCCATCCTGGAGAGGTCTTGGAACAATACAAATATTGTAATATTGGGAGTCATTCATGAAGCAACTGCTATCTTTTTTAATTATTTCTTATTGGCCTGTGGGAAAGTAAAATTGAGTTTTACAGAAGACGTATTTCACTGGATAAATAAAGGATTAACACAAATGTCTCCCCAAATACAACAGTGGCAGCAAAGGCAGTGAAAAGAGGGGCCGGTTCAATGCTTTGTTTCTCCTGATGTGTCCCTGAGCAAGGCGCCAAACCTTAGCTTCACCTGACGAAATTAAATGGAAAAGCTTTATAAAGAAAGTCAATGAACTTCTTCCTTGAGCAATCATTTTGAGATCTCATTTTGTGGAAGCAGCCTCCTTATTCGATTGACCTCAATGCATTTAAATGCCTAAAGAACTGCTTTGGTTGTCAAAGCACTTGACATTTCCTGGGAGTGAAGTACTGTAGCGTGCTATAAACCACTGCAGAATATGTTGGAAATTGGCTTTCTTTATAAAGATTGAGGTCTACAAGCCGGCCGTGGAAATGTTCACTCTGATAGTAGTGCATGCAGAAGTCGAGCGAAGCACTTTTGGGACGATTCTTACAAGGTGGTTGCAGCAGGGAACGGTTTGCTCCCTCGCTGACAGAAGCAAAACTCACTGTGGAAATATGAATAAATGCAATCGATTTCAATACAGCACAGCAATGGATGGCAAAGTGCGAGAAGGACGGAAATATGTACAAATATGGAAAATGGAAATGTTACTAAACTGAATAATGTGATGTGAGGGAACGAGTCAGTTGGAAGTTGATGGGACATGAAGAAAGATGGGTCCTGAAACCATGGCGACTGGCGATAGCAGAAAGGTGATTTGGAAAGTGACACAAATTCCTTTTTGAGCAAATACACTCGGATGCTCTGACACAACAGCGAGGAGATGGTGGCGCACAACACATACTGTATGATTCATCCCCCGAGGACGAATGGACAGACGGGCGGACGGATACACACACACACACACACACACACACACACGGTGAGTGCTAAAATGAAGCCACTTTCTTGTGGCTTATGAGACACTAATGTGACTGAATGTATTCCAATCGAGTTGCATCAATAAAGCATAATATGATTGCATGCGTTCAACCAGGATTTCCACCTGCATGAGCAATAGAATCGGTTCACAGCTATGCCACAAGGCTACCGGCAATGCTGATAGAAAGGCAAATGTGGCAAAGTGAATCGATCCGGCTGTGACCCTTATCTCATATTCACCGTCTCTCTCGTGTTATTCTCTGCCGCTTGTAGTCGTACAAACAGTTGCCGGGAGAACAATTGAATATCAGGCTTGTGCTGCAATTTGCAACAGTGAATTAGAAAAATAGCAAACCAAAGAAATGCCAAACTGAATTAAAGCTCAAAGGAGAATTTCCTGAACAAATACAAAATAAAGCACAGTTATCCCCTGGTAGAGCACTGAATGAAAACGACCGAGGGACCTTAGTGCTACAGATCGGCCGAATCTGCATTTAGATGGAAATGTTTCCACAAGCGTAACCCCTTCAAGACCCTCCTTTTGTCTGTTGTATCCAGCCATTTTTCATCATGCTCGCCGTGTGACTGTTTAGCACCGGAGCCCAACCGCCCGCACCCTAACCTGCCTAACAGACAGCGGAGGGACGCTTCGTTCCGACACCGAGTGCCCAGGAAAACAGACCAAACGTCAATCAGCCCTTCGCATCCATTTTCCCTGTTCAGAGTCAAAAAGATACAGCGGGGGTTGCCGCCGTCCGAATCAACACTTCCTGGGGCAACCTTTGAGAAGATGCCCTGGCGAAGCTTCAGTTAGAAACTCAAGCACAAAAGTACATTACGATTACATCTGACTTGAGACTGCTGTATTATTTTTTTCCCAGCGCTCCTGTCATCACAGCGCTACGACGACCAGCAGTAATGTAACCCACGCCGAGTGACGGAGGGCAGTGAAGGCTGACCTCCCGGGGCGTGACTGTAGAGTAGACGTAAGATGGGGATTCCACATAATTTTTCTAGTTGCCGCCGTTCACGGTGGCGGTGGCGGCGGTGTCTGCACGATAGCCACTGTTGGCCCATCTGTCCCCGCCTTCGAGGTGCTCGAATGATTTAACACAGATGGGGAAGGATTTTACCGATGCAAATGTATGGGTGGTGCTGGAGGGTTTTTTAGTTATTTAGTTTTTATTGCAAAAAAGAAAATATGTCAGCCCATATTCTTTCTTGACACACACACACACACACACACCATCTCTAGCCCCATTCAATACAAAGGTTAGTTCACAACAAATGCAGTAAAAGAAAAGTAAAAGTAAAAAGGGGAGAGATGGGGTCAGTGCCTCTTCTCTCTGCTGAAGGAGTGACCGCTGAGTGCCAGCTCAGATATGTTCTCTCGACGGGTCAACAACACCTATCCAAGTTCACTGTTGTGTTAGATTTTATCTGTAGGATCCCTGGCCTTAATGCATCAATACGTGTTTGATAGAAATACAAACCGAAAAACAAAAACAAAACCTATGGAAGTATGGCGTAACGTGACGGGAATTATTTACAGTCAAGCCTGTGAGAATGCCAAAGCAAAATTACATTTCTGTTTTAGGATGCTTGTCAACAGGCCGGTATGAATCATTTAAAAAAAAAAAAAACTGTGAGTGTTGCCTATTTACTGTGGTCGGTTGTTTTGTTTTATATTCATAAAACATTTCAAGGACAGTTGTTGTTGGACATTTGGACATTTTTACAAAATTGTGTTGTTTGCCTTTGTTGGGCAGTACCAGAGTTTTGAGTCCTATTCTCAATAAGTTGAAAATAAAAACCAGAGAAAAAGCTATTCAGAAATAAACAATAACTGAAAAAGGTTATGGATGGAAACAGAGCGATAGAGGGAGGGAGGGATAGAGAGATAGCTAGATAGATAGATAGATAGATAGCTAGCTAGCTAGCTAGATAGATAGATAGATAGATAGATAGATAGATAGATAGATAGATAGATAGATAGATAGATAGATAGCAGACTGGTATGCTAATATGCACGTATAAACATGCATGTATAAACATGCTTGTATCTGTACTTGTATGCGTTACGCAGATGTACAGCGCTGTTGTGTGTGTATGTGGGTCTATGTCAGTCCCGGCACAGCAGGTCTACCACAGGCAGATCCCATGGAGTGTTTATGATTGACATTCCCATGCTGGCATTATCGCGCATGAGAGACTCTCTCCATGACCATCCTCTCCACAGCCTTTAATCTCCTCTCCTCCTCTCCCCTTCTCCCCTGCTCCCCTCTAATCTGCTTTCCCCTCTTCTCCTTTCCTCTCTTCCCTCCTCTTCTCATCTGCTTCGCTCCAATATCCTCTCTCCTCTCATCTCCTCTCTCCTATCCCCTCTTCTCCTTCCCCCTCTTCTCCTTCCCCCTCTCCCCTCCCTCTTCCCCTCCCTCCCTCTCCTCTCCTCCCTCTCCTCTCGTTCCCTCCACTCTTCTCTCCTCACCTCCCCTTCCTCTCTTCCCCCCCCCCCCCCCCCCCTCTCCTCTCCTCTCCCCTCTCTCCCAGAACTTCACCTCACCTGCTCCTCCCTCTCCCTTCAGGCATTATGTCCTTCCTCCGTATCCCAGAATTACTCAGCTCATTTCCTGCCTCTTATCCTCTCTCACCAATGAAAATTAACCATCCCTGGCTGCATGCCATCCTTCTGGCTTCCAGGACCGCCAAGCTCAGCTAAGCCAAGCTAAGCTAAACTTCAACAGGAGAAGTTCCAACGAGACGCAGTCACCATTGACTTATTATTGCACCTTATTGGGGCACAGGGACACATGTTTCTCTCTCATGGCGTGCATCAAACATTCGCACGCATACACGGACGCACAGACACACACACACGATGCAGACATCCGCGTTTAGAAGAGCCATGACGAATATACATGCTGACATCCTGACGAGACACACTAGGATTACTTCAAACCCAAAGACGCCATCGCTCCCTTCGTGCAAACTCTGGGCTGTCAAACTAAATGTCACGGGTCAGCTTTGGTGCCTTCCCCTACCACCACCACCACCACCAGCCCTGCCAGCCCTGCCAACCCTCTACCACCCATCAAACATATCCACTCATCCGGTGAAGGGGACACAGAAGAGACACAGAGGGGGTGGGAGCAGGAGGGGCAGGAATGGTAAGAAGTAATAATTCCCTATTGAAGGCACACAGTGTGTTTATGCAGTCACGCTCTGCAGATGGACACGGAGGGAGGAGTGCTTGTCAGGAGGAGTGTTTCCAGGCTGTATGACGTTAAATCGAGTGCCGTGCGTGTGTGTATATGTGTGCAACGGGCGTGTGTGTGTGTGTGTGCGCGCACACACACACACACATGGGGGAAAGAAGAGGGTGTCAGGGAGAGCATGTGATGATCCTTGGCTGTAAAAGAACTGCAGGCGCATAGAAGATGAAAACAAGATGGGTAGACAGCAACCACTACTCTTTTCCATTTTTTTAAGAACATTTTTAGCTATTCTGAATAACATGAACTTATATTGCTTTCTCTCTGGGGGTAATCCCTGGGGAATATCCAACCCAGGCCAAATACATGTTTTAGAAGTAGAAAAGATATGTTAATGCAAATGTAAAATATTAAGTCTTCTTACTTTGGGGATATGCTGCCATACAATGCGGGTCTAAAGATCTGCACCCGATCAGCTCAGTTCACTTCTCAAATGAATCAAAGCAGATTTTTTGACTCTGAAGTTCTGAAGTGATGTAACAAAGCACTCATTTCCCTCTCTCTTTGTATTTATGAATATATAAGCGTAACCAATATTTAAAAAAAGGCTCCCTTTGAAATCGTCAAGAACGGATGCGTTTGCTTTAGAGATCTGAGATTTGTTTTTCATCCTCTTCTATAAATGTGTCATCGTTTCGCCTCCCCTTAAATGTTGTGCTCTTTTAATAAGGTCTGAAAGAATAAGCCGTTCTGCCGCTAAGCTGTGAAGGTCTGCCAACTTTGTGTGCAAACCCTTAAAGAAAGTTAACGAGTGAGCGAGCAAGAGAGTGAGAGTGGCCATTTTGGGGGACAGTTTAACAGATAAAGTAGGCTATTTCAAGTATCTGGCCAACAACCTGGGACATCAGACACCATTCACTGAATAGTTTTTACATGCGACATAATTTAATATATTTGCAATGTTTAATCTTTTTTTGGTTAATTCATTTTATATAATGAGTCCTACTCCGGAGAGCAGATTATTTCTGTACAGACAAAAAAAAAAATTAAGTCATATATTCCAATTATAAATCTGCAACTTTTAAACGGGAAAATAAGCTGTGCAGGGCCGCTCACAAAAGACTAAATACGCCGCTTCTAAAACCTTAGACATGCAAAGATAATCTGATGAATCCAAAGTGAAACAGGACAACAAAAGAAGACTTAAGGTAGGGCCTGAAATATATTTAGGCCAACTATGGCAAGATATAGATAAGACCATCATTATCTTATGAATAAAGCATAAAAAGAACTTAAATAGTTTGGGCGCCAGCACTTTAGGGACTGTGCTAGCTGCTAACTGCTTCCCTCGTAGCTGCCTGTCAAAGTGTATCCTATTCAAATATTTGCCACTTTAACGTACTCATGAATCTGGCAGTGGATGACGTTTGTGGTTCTTGGATGACATTGCCAATACATCATCCAACACCAGTACCTGTTTATTTTGGTTTCCATGGTCACACCATCAGGTTAAGATCGAACCAGGGCACATGTTCTGTTTTGCTATATGGAAAGTGTGTACTCAGCTGCCAATGAGGGGGACACAGCCAAAATCTTGCTAAATAAATGCAGCTGACAAATGTTTGGACAGGAACTGACAGCAGACGTTTTGGCAGGGAGCTACAGGGTAGTAAAGCTAGCCGCTAGGAACGGTTAGCTTCAGAACTGGCACTCTGGGTCCTCGGCTATAATTGAAAGCAATGGGACCGCAAATATAGTAGAAAGCAACGATGGAAACAGGCTGGGAAGACTTCAGAAAGATGTAAAGTAATGCTAATGCTGACAGTACACTACAATGGAATACAACTGTTCCCCACACAGAGAGGATATTTTTTGGATTGCTGTTTTAGATTTATTGATGTCGCTTCCAGTGGAAATTGGTGTATTTCTCCATCTAAACCAAGTCTCTCAGCAAGGAGAATAATAAAACGTATTCCAAGTCAAAACTAGACATCACACTGCCATTGCAACAGTATCGTAATAGTGTTGCATGAGACACCATGAGAACAATCCCTCTAATCATTAACCCTTATATTTTCATACCCATTCACACCCATAGTACCCATATGGGGGCAGGGTAGTGTAGTGATTGGTTATAGCTGAAAGCTACTGGGTTCAATTCCCAACTGAATCTCCGCAAGCGAGCTGTAGGCATCCTTGACGACTCACCTGACCCCTAGCTGATCCTTCACATTATCTGAATTCATTGTAACCTTTGGAGAAAAGAGTCTGCGAGAATGACATGAGGTGAAATGGGGTGGTTTTTTCACCCATCCAGAATTTCAAAGATCACTGCAACACAAATAAACTCACTATTGAATCTCCCCTTGAGGAAATGTGCTTGTTGAACACTAGGAATAACCGTGTTCAATTCTCTAAAATGTATGTCAAATGAGTACTCACCACAAACTATGGGCAGAACTAGGGCCCACAAGACCTGTAGTCCTCGCAGAGACAGCATAGCCTGCATTCTCACCTGGAAAAAGAGAGACGGAGATAACAAATATTACCTCTCAAATATATGTATTTTTCTTATTGCAGTGTCTGGTTTTTGTTTGCATTTCATTAAATGTGAAGGATTGTGAAAATTGTTTTGTAAAAATCGTACAGATTAGTTCTGTTTTACATGATTACACTTATATGTTTAACAGACCGCAAATAGAAAGCAAGCTTTGGCAAGATAACAACGTTACAATATCGCTACGATTCAATAATTGTACAATTGCACACTGATGGCATACCAGTTAGGTTGTGAAGAAATGAAAGAGATGTTAATTTAGAGTCAATCAACCTGTGCAGTTTATGACAAAATAATATACATTAACACGGCTCAGTAAAAAGTGAAAACAGCAGTCAAACCAGTCAGTAAAACCAGTCACGCGGCGATCTGACTCCTCTGTGAGTGAGTAATAAATGTTGTTCAGGGAGCTCAACATTTGTCACATTTGCCGCACTTTGGTAGGCGTTTCAAATAACCTGTTTGCAGTGCCAGAGCCATAGATGTGACAAAAAAAGTACTTTTATCAGGCCGTGTGCTAGCGAAAGAGGGGCAGGGGTGGGTGGTGGGGGGGGAGTGGAGGGTGGGGATGGGGATGGCGGGGTTGGGGTGAGGGGTTGCAGACTGGTAGCGGCGATACCGGACACAGATAGCCGGTGTCAGTTACAGCGGAACCGGTCTCGGTGACTCCGGCTCAAAGGCAAAGTCAAGGACGTAAACACCGACCTCATAGCAAATAATTCTGCCACAGTGGGGAGCCCTATCTCTGGGGACGGAGGACGGAGGTGAGGCTTTCTATCAGCACATAACATTCAGACACATCACAGACCATAATACACATAACACGGTGGCACAAAGACCCCCATTCAGAAACACTGTCAACAAAAATGTCCCTGCTGCTATGGTTACTATGGTTAGCAAGGTTAATGCCATGCTATGGCATGTCCATTACCGATGTTTACTTTCATTTCAAACAAAAGTAACAGTTCACGCCATGTCAGTGCTAGTCAGTAACCTGAACCGCGAGGGAGATGTGTAATGTTGCGCTGTTTAAATCACTTTTCTCTGATAGGTTCTCATTTCTTTGTCGTTATTTCTCGTCCCTCCCACTTTCTCCACATTGTCAGTATCTTTTCACAACCGCCGTTTCTAGCAGGCTGTCTGACAATCTTGATATAGGCGGTGACCTTGGGATTATATTTTAACGCCGATTTTCTTTTTCTTTTTCACCGTTTCCCCATGGGGTCCAGCGTGAGTGTGTCTTGTATTCAGCACTGACTCAACCACAACCTCGACACTTGACTTGGCTCCTATTTGCTAAAGAGGTTAAGTGGCTGTATCCCCGTTTAACAGATTCAGATTGGCAGTATTGATGTTAATGTATGGTATGTACACGCGGTGTACACCACCTACTTCCCACCGAACCCGTCTTTGCTTACAAATCATTGTTTCACGCTACATTCATTATTCATACCTCTAGTCTGGCGGTTACTCGGGCGCAATTAAAAATAGACATCTGTGAATAGTTCCCCTCTGCTCATCTGTCTTGCTCCATCTGTAGTGACCTTTCCTGGTTCCCCTACCGCTCTGTCCTTTGACTAGTTATAGGGCTCAGCGGTAGGCTGCAGCCGATGCCTGTGACCCCGGTGTACAGGTGCTGCGCTGTGCCACATAACGCCGGCGCATCACACATCGCGATGGCAGACCTCAGGAGCCCATCTGTTAACTGCATCTCCTGCACACATCGGCTCACGCTGTTCTCGCAGGGGTATAGGATCCTTCTCTCTCTCTCTGTGTAGATCCATGTGTGTGTGTGTTGTCGTGAGTGTTGTCGTGTTTGTGTATGTGTGTGATGTAATGCGTGTAGGTGTGTGAGTAAGTGGGTGTGTGTGCATGCACATTTATGTGTTTGTGTGTGTGTGTGTGTGTGTATGTGTGTGTATGTTGTTGTGTGTAAGTGTGTGTGTGCCTGTTGCCAGCATGCATGTGTGGTATGTGTGTGTGTGTGTTCGAATAGGCCTTGAAGTGTAGACATGCTGTGAATGTCCTTTTAAATCCACAACTCTCTCACACCGGGAGCCACACGCCTACATAGACCCTATATTCAGCTCTGCCACCGCAGCTCTCTACCGCTACTTGTTTTTTTGTTCCATTTTGAATCTTTTGTATGGATGGTCAATACAATGTTATCTCTTCCTCTCATTTCACAGCTGTTTCAAAGCTGTTCGATAAAGTAGTCCTGCCAACTCAAATTGAGTGACCTTATTGTGATACTCAGCAGGATGCCTTGTGATGCTGCATGTGCATGTGTGTGTGTGCGTGTGGGTGGCTGTGTGTGTGCCATTGTGTGTGTTGCAATCTTCCAATTACTGTTCCATACCAGGTTACCATAGAGAGACACACAAATCTATACATATGGACGGCTACAGAGGGGAGGTTGAGAAACAGATGGGCAGTCATGCAGGAGCTGGGTTATACTTGGTTGTTTCCATTCAACACTTGGATGTGATTGGATACACAAGGTTGGAAGACACTTGAATGCAGACTCTGTGGCCAGATAGTGTATTTGCATTTAGCAGAGGAATTATGAGGATTTAAGAAGATGCGCTCAATGGTGCGTTTCATTTGAACAGGGAAGTCTGCGTTTCCGATTTCCCAAATTTCAACCTGAATGCCCCCTGAAGTCTGATTTCTGACTCGGGATGTCGGAAGAACCTCACCAACCCCGAAAACGCGGACCCAATATCAGCAATTATTACATTTATTATTATTGTTTATTATACGTTTATGACGATAGCTTGTTATTGTTGATTCTGTCTGTGAGACCTATCTGTACGGAAGAACGGAGGGTGCTTGTGTAGATATATGTAGTGATGGAGGTTCATCCGCTAGCCAGAGGCCTTGGAGCTCAGGTGTATAAGTCTTGTTCAGCATTGCTGAGAGTGTTTCTTAGTCAAACAGTGTAATGCCAAAGCGTATCTAGCAATCAGGAAAGAAAACGAGTGGTCATAAAAAGGGGAGTGTGGAATGCGTGTTGTTGATAGCTGGTTTACAGCCTCACCTGACCTGAGTCAGACTGATGAGACGCTGGGGCTGGGTGACGCTGCACACCTGTGGTGCCTGAGGAATCATGGCACCCAGGATAAACCAGCTATCACTACACACACACACACTAGGGAGAGAGCCTCTGTCATGGCAGCATATACCATCTGCTCGGCGTATGCCATCATGCCATCTCTAATAAATGCATTGTCAAATCAACATCTACCTGTGTCCTGTGTTCTGTGTTGGAGGGCCCCAGCAAAAACCATTAAGGTGGCGTGTGGCAGGGGTAAACTTTTTTTGTTTATTTCACAGAGACAGTGGACAATACACACATTGTTCCAGATTTAGCTACATGCTAATTTACATAGTTCCCAGGCAGGAGTTGTACATAGCACGCGTAATGCAACACAGTGTAAGCGAATATAGTGCAAGTGAACATAATGTACAATATGAGGCAATAATAGAAACGGTTATTCCTCCACAGATTTAATCATGGTTCCACTAAATATTTTACATTCTTACTGGTAGACTGTGGTAGCAGTGTTGGCACCTGCACCAGACAATGTGATTGGTCACACACACACACACACACACACACACACACACACACACCTACGAAACCAATCACAATGCAATGCCCGCCACCACAGGAAGTGGTCTGACTCATTGGATCACAGCGTGAGCGAGACTGTCCTGTTCAGACCGGGCGGTTAATGCATTTGGATGTGACTGGATGACAAACGCCATCACATTGAATTATGTGTCTGGAGACGGGCTGACACATGACATACAAATAATAATAATAATAATAATAATAATAATAATAATAATAATAATAATAATAATAATAATAATTAAAGCTGCAAGCAGCGTTTATCGGGGGCCAAGCCTAATGCAGACCATTTGTTTTTATAGGGTTGATAACGATGGAATAACCTCAGCTTTGTTCCGGTGATAAGCATACAAAGTGAAAAAGTGGAAGCGGTCAGGAATAACGCTTGTTCAAAGTTCTGTTTTTCAATCGCACTTTGTGCTTGGCCCCCCTAACTACCACTCACCCTAATGTTAAAGGGTGTCATAAGGGTTAGGGTTTCATATTAGGGTTAGGGTTTCGGAACGGAAAGTCGCAATGACTCAGGACCAAGACTGGCGTGTTCAGCTTCCCCATAAATCATCAGACAGACATCGGTTCTGAGTCTTTCCGACCGTCAGGAAAAAGTTATTAAAGGAAAACTAACTACCACTCACCCTAATGTTAAAGGGTTTCATATTAGGGTTAGGGTTACATATTAGGATTAGGGTTTCATTTTAGGGTTTCCAATTAGGGTTAGGGTTTCATATTAGAGTTATGGTTTCTTATTTGGGTTAGGGTTTCATTTTAGGGTTAGGGTTTAGGGTTATGGTTTCTTATTAGGGTTAGGGTTTCATATTAGGGTTAGGGGTTTCCAATTAGGTTTTGGGATACAAATTGAAAAGACAAAATATACATACAAAAATAAATACATTATTATTAATAATAATAATACAAATAATACAAAAAGACACAAACATATGGTCATAACACACACCAGCTGTCATTATCTCCTATATCTCTCTGGCTTCTTCAAGCCTCGACATTTCGATTCCATCCCCCTAATCTTTCCTCTCCCTCTTCAAGATCAAGATTGTGTCACATTTTGTCTGTGTGTTGCTTTGAGACAAATGTAATTCATCTGGTTGGCTGGTGGGCTCTTTTTCTTCCTTTCTCTCCTCAGTCCATTCGGTCTTTTCATACCATGCATTATTAACAAGGCTCCTCAATCATTAGTACTGCTTCATCATACAGCATTCGGAGAGGTGTGAACACACACACATGCACAGACACACGCACACACACACACACACACACACACACACACACACACACACACACACACACACACACACACACACACACAATCCCGTGGGTGGAGTAGCTCTTGATGGTGTCCTGTATAAGTCTTCTAGTGGCGAATGACGGTTCCCTTTAAGTGACTAAGTAATGTTTGTGTTGTTGTTTTTTTATCTTCCAGAAGCCTTATTGCTAAGCTTTCATCTGATTGTCTTCACCACTCATGTATTCTATCTATATCATTTATGCATTTGCCACTTTTCTTCTAGGCATCGGTGGAGGGTTTCTGCCAGATTTATGAACGCTACCGGATGAAAAAAACATTCACGGAGAACACAGAGAAATGTGTGTAACAAAAACAATGCAAAAAATGCAAAGTGAACAACAGTTCTCAGACTTTGGGGAAGTTGGGGAAGAGAGAATCGCAGTCTTTAGAAGTTAACTTAAAAACATACTGGTAGACCGAGCACAGCCATGACGAGCCATCAACCTGTTCACACTTCCTTAGCAACTACACACAAAGACAGAGACTGAGAGACAGAGAGAGACTGAGAGAGAGAAGTGTAGCAAGAAACAGCAAACGGTGAAAGATGAATCAGAATTTGCCAATATCGGGGTATGAATATATACGCGGTAATTGGTCGAAATAGAAATAGAAGAAAGACATAGGTAGACAACAAGACAGAGAGAGAAAAAGGAGGAAAGTGAGGAAGGTTGAGTACAATATAACTGCCAGTTAACTGCCAGCTGAGAGCACCCGGCTACGTACACAGCGGTGCTCAAAATGTGGCACATTTTTCGCATATCGCTTTATATTAAATGATTGAACAACACCTGTGTGTGCCTCCTATATGTGCCTTGTCGTGGGTGCTATGGGATACGCTCCATTACATTTCCCATAATGCTGTGCGGCATGTGCCTACGCTGAACATTGAACAGAAGCTGGTACCTGTATGAAGGCTAAAAGAAAAATGGTGTATTTCTACCATTACAAACACACACAGGCACACGCACGCACACACACCCCCACACACAAACACCCACAAACATTCACTGTGTGTATAAAAGTAGACACTAATTATGTTTTATTTGCTGCTTGAGACAGCCCAGGTAACAAAATAAATATCAGTTCTTAATAATAGACTAAGACTAATAATTCAAGTTCACCATATAATTATTGTTATGTTTGCGAGGAAAATATATCTGTGTGTTTATTATGTGCCCAGAATTTCCTTGCAAAGACCTTTCTGTTTTTTCCATTCACACAAACACCAAACGGGGCGTTATGGACGTGTGTTTGGGAAGTAAAAGAGTGAGTGGATTGGGGGAGATAAAGGGGGATAGCGAAGGGTGGCGGGCGTGTGATCCTGGTTCCGGCAGGGGCTACACATCCCCCCTAAACGTCTCTCCATCAAGGCCGAATGTCGGAGACATTCATAAGGAATAAGCTCCCAGGCTGCCCCCAACTATAAAGAACACTATTACTTACAGCTGAGTCTCCGGTTTCCACTTTAAACTACACACACACTTGCACACCACAGGCACGGCTGATCCAAGAACTGGCCAGAGAGAAAGAGAGAGTGTGAAAAAAAAGAGAAAAGATTATCACCCTATTCTCTCCTCAAGGCAGATTGTTTTTGCTCTCTTTAGTGAGTCAGAAAGGGCCATCTTGCATGAGGTAAACAAAGGCAGAGAGAAGAAATGGAGAAAGAAGGTGAGAAAGGGGGGGGGGGGGGGGGGGTGGGGGGGAGAAAAAGAGAAGAGCGATGAGAGTATAGAAAGAGAAAGGAAAGGCACATATGGAATCAGTGAGAAGAGGGGGAATTAAAGAGAGGAGAACAGAGGGAGAGAGACAGAGAGAGGGGGCTGTGAAAGGGGTATGCAGGGAGGGTGGCCTGGTTGGCCATTTCCAAACATCCGAGCCTCCTCATTTGGCCAGCTGCAAAGCCACTTTACACAGTAGCAAATGTTAAACTTGTTCTGGGCACACCAAGGTCTCCTTGGCTGCTGCCTTTTCACTGCTCAGGATGTAAATGTGCTCCGCGTGGAGAGCATGGGGGGAAATAGTTTGGACACGTTCCCTGCACACCAACAATAGTTTAAGCGCCATGAAGCTAAAGGTCTTGCAGCACAGGTGTGTGTGCTGTTAATACACATGTAAGTAGATATGCACACAAGTGAAAAGCATGTAGCATTAGGAAAATGGACGCTACTTGCATACTGCCATTTCCAACATTTATATGGAAGGTCAATTCTTATATTCGTCCGCCTTGTGATTATTTTGAATATATTTATTTCCTTCAGCTTCCTTCATTCCATTTATTTTTCTCAAGGCATATGTGCTGAGCTACTGAACCAGAACAAGGGCAAGACGGCTGAAAGGTTTCCCTAAGAAAAACATGTTTTCTACATATTCCAGGAAATGCATGTTTGTGCTATTCCCCGTCGATAACAAGCTCACTCATCGGTGTTAAATCGGAATCAATGCAGCAGTTGCTGCAAGCAAAATGATCCATCTTTCTCTGTTTATTTCTGCATCTCACTCTCTGTCTCAGTTTTATGTAGCTCTCTGGGAGGCAGGGGATAAAGTCTGGCAGTTGAGTGGAGGCTGTTAAGACCCCTTAGTTAATCAAAGTAACTGGCAAAATCATGCCAGGACAAAGGCCTGGTCAGTGATGACACACACACACACACACACACACACACACACACACACACACACACACACACACACACACACACACACACACACACACACACACACACACACACACACACACACACACACACACACACACGTGAAAGGTGCTGAGTCGATCTGCAATTTAAGATGCAACTCCGATCCAATCGACGCAAACCGCACAATATCCCCCCCCTGCCTATGATCTCACATGTACAAAGCAGGACGTCACACTCTAACTATTGATTTGATAATATACACCAAGACGAGACAATGTTCCCATTGTCACAAAAAAACAACTAACTAGGGGCATTAAAGTAAATGAGCTCCATTTGTCCAAATGCTACTGAGCCCAAGCGGCAGTGTGGAGGCATCCATCACCCGGACTGACCAACCTCTTTGTGAGTTAAGCTACACTGCAGTTCCATCAGGAGGACCAATATGGCTCCCCAACCAGAAATAGCAAATGAAAAATTATCTGTACTCCATTATTTCTACACCATTCCTCTTCCCCTCGGTCTTTACTCGCCCCTCATCACCCTCTCTTTTTCTTGTTCTCTGTCTCTCAACCTCTAACCCATTGTCCCTCCACACACACACACACACATGCACGTCCCTCTACACACACACACACACACACACACACACATGCACGCAGGTGCGCGCGCACACACATACACACACTATCGTTGGGTCCTGCCACCGCAGCGGACAGGGCTAATTGCCGGAGAGATGAGAGCAGTCTGTCGTTTATGGAACTTGTCTAATCCTCTTGTCTTTTCTTTCTTTCCTTGCTAGGAGAAGAGAGGGATGAGGACACTGAAGGACGAAGGAGAGAACTAGAGAGCGTGTCAGCGTGAAAGCAAGAGAGAGAGCGAGAGAGCGAGAGAGCGAAAGCAAGAGAGCGAGAGAGAGCATATTAAAGTGAGGAGTATGACTGAGAAATGGACAGAATCGGCCAATGTGTGGTTTTTGTGTTAGTGGTTCATTGGACCAATTTTTGGGGCCAGCTCTTATCAGTGCAGGTTGGAAGAATTATGAAGACCTCGTCCCCCCTCTCTGTCTCCAATCCCATAACCATGTTAATCCTTCTCTCCTCACTTATTCCTCTCCTCACCTTTTCTCCACTCCCCTCCCCTCATGACCTCTTCTCCTCTCTCTCTCCCTCCCTCCTTCCTTCACTCCTCTCTTCCCTTCTCCTGTCCCCTCCTTCCCTCTCCTCTCCACTGTGTGTTGTGCGCTTGTTTTGTCAATGAGAGCAGTTTCCACCGTAGGCAATATTTCTCAGTTGTACAATGGAAATTCCATCCATATGTTCAACGCCACACACACACACACACACACACACACACACACACACACACACACACACACACACACACACACACACACACACACACACACACACACACACACAACATTCACTGAACAAGCACTGTCCTATAGGTCATTCCCTCCACACTGCTCATTACATTATTACACACAGAGACTACTGCACATGGTCACATTGTGCGCACGCACGCACACACACGCATGCACGCTTGAAACATGCACACACACACAAAATCCCTGGCTTTGATGAGGACTCAAGACTGTCTGCATCTCATCACAATCACAGAGCAGACCAGACATCATCTGAGACACCTTCTTACACACACACACACACACACACACACACACACACACACACGGTTTTGTTCATTTATTGGTTCGTTGACAGATTCTGCACATTCCTCGCTCTGATGTACCACGAGAGAGCATCCGGGGAAGACAGGGGACATGTCAGACACTTGCTGTACACAAAAAACAGCTGTTCATTAAACACTGTGGCTCGCATGTAAACACCCGGCTCCTCTTGGAAAGACAGCAGTGGGACAGGGGGATGCTTCAGCTTCACCCTTTATTCAAGGCAAATAAAGTGAGGGACACGAGGCTGCTTGTAGCTTAAAGAATAGTCAACCGGGTCTTGCAAAAGGAATAATAAACTCGTTCTAGGACCCCTGAGGACTGAGAAATACACTTCATTTGTGGGGTGTGTGTTGGCTGTGCGCTTGCGCTCATCAACACATGTGGGGGACATCAGAGGAATTTCATCCTAGTGTTCCATTAGTAGAGTTTGTTCTTAAATTCCCTTAGAGATATGCTCATTTTCCTATTTAAATGTGTCATCTCCCTTAATCTCAACACATTATGCGCTTGATTTTTACGACATGTGAATGTTGCTGTAGGTAAGATTTGAGAGCCATCATTTGAGTATAATGTGTTAGAAATGGCACAGCCATCCGACAGCTATTAGTGAGTGAAATGCACTGTGAGAATATCCGTTTCGAGTTGACTGCGCCTGCCTCTGCATGAACCAATTTTAGGCCGCTCTTGGCGGTCTTTCTGACCAATCAGGGGCATCTCTTCTGTGATTGGTTCAGGGAATCCATCTTGCCAATCACAGGTGCGTCAAATGCAACACTTCCCAATGGTGGATAAAGGGAGCGAGGGAGGGAGCAGAGAGGGAGCATGGAGGGAGGGAGCAGGGAGGGAGGGGACATTGTTTTTGGTCGTTTATTTTCTAAATCTTGCTCTCTTTTTGTCTTTTCTGCTCTCTTTTTACAACTCTCTAATCTTACCTACAGCCTTTAAATGTCTGTTACTGGCGATCGTTCTCCTTATTGGACATGCATCATTTGTTGGGTGTGAATTGCACTTGCATATTTCGTACTAAAGACCGCAAACTACAAATGGCACGTATATGCATCTATATATAATTGGTACATATTTAATGGCAAGTTCTTTTTATTAGAATAACCGTAGGAATTAACAATGTATTAAGAACACCGTTTCTCTGGTCCAGACTCATAAACCAAATACATCCTTTTTTTCATGAATAACATATCAACCTTACACAGGCATTTATCACGCTCCACAAGCTTCACCCAACGTTTTTTTTTTTTTTCCTACGACAACGATGACAACATTTTGAGTTCTGAACATATCGTTTTACACTGGAATTAAAAGGGCAAAGCTTGGGGAAAATTATTGCTAATAAATTGTGATCAAAAGGGTAGAGGTAGCATCAGAGGATGATCAAAGTGACAAAGAGCACAGAGGAGGAGAGGAGCGGGAGGGATACAATAACAGAGACAGGAGGATAGAGAGCGAGAGGGAATGAACCGGAGTGAGTGAAAGCTAGATCAGATATGTTGACAATGCATCAGCTCTTTGAGAAACGGTGACAAGCAGACAATACTAGGGGTGACAAGGAAGATAAAATGTGTGTGAGCGGGGGAGGATGGTGAAATCGTGGGAGAGAAGGAGACGGAGGGCGACGACAAAGACAGATAAAACAATAAAAAGCGAAAAGCGTTCGGCGAGAGGAATGATGATGACGAGGATGAGGTAGGCTGTGTGTGGTGGTACCTGTGCTCCATAACATTGAGCTGAAATTGAAACATCTCATCTCAGTGCAGGCAAAATGAAGTGCCAGAGCTATGACATACAGTGAAGGTGTGAGAAAAAGTGTGTGTGTGTCTGTGTCTGCATGTGCATGCAGAGAGAGAGAGAGAGAGGGGGGGGGGGGGGGGGGGTGCAGTGCGAATGAGCAAGAGACTCACTTTGAAAACTGTGATGGGGATGAACAATGGAGTAAGAATGGCAGGAGGGGAATGGCAGAAGAAATCAGAAGCAGAGAGCGCACGGAAACAAATGACAGAAAATAAGCGAGTGGGAGAAGCAGAAAGGGATACGTAGGGAGAGCAGGGCTGAGCGCGACAACGATGACAATGATTTTGGTGCATTCTGTACTAAACCGTCTCGCATTTATATAGGCCTGCTAAGGACTCATGATAGACCGTAGAAGAGAGCTAGCTTCAAAACAGGAAGATGGGCTGTGTAATAGACAGAACATGGTGTTCCTACCAAGGAGCTTGTGGGGTGGTGGGGAGACTCTCTCTCTCTCTCTCTCTCTCTCTCTCTCTCTCTCTCTCTCTCTCTCTCTCTCTCTCTCTCCTCTCTCTCTCTCTCTCTCTCTCTCTCTCTCTCTCTCTCTCTCTCTCTCTCTCTCTCTCTCTCTCTCTCTCTGCTTGTTTTGTCCACAAGGTTTGGCAAGAACAGGATATTAACACACCGCCTGGCCGTCGGACACTTGCCACGTGCTGTAGATGAAAAGAGCGGCCTTCAGACCAATTCTCGGTCTCGTCTTGGTCTTGAATTGATCTCGGATGAATTGGTCTCGGAAGACTCGTTCTGAGCAGAGACCAAAGCGTCGTGGTAAATTGTATGGCTACATATAGTTTCCAGTACTAGTATAATTTTAATCCCTTCCAAGAAAGTGCCCAGCAGCGAATGCTTAAATATTCAGCGGAGTTGATGTGGCATCTAGCCAAGTGACGTTACGTTGGCTTCTTCAAAAAATGGCATATTCCCGCCCGGCAATCGATATTAATGACACATATTCCCGCCCTCGGTCTCGGACTTGAAACAGACTCGATTCACAGACGACTCGATGTGGTCTGACAGCCCTGACAGTCTCTAGCATATTAAAAATTTCTTCGTACAGCTCAGTATCCGCTAATGCCACGACTAACGTCCAGCCTATTGGTGAACGGTGGCTTCAAAAGTGTGCTGTGGGCACTGCCCTCGTAGTTGTTTTTTTTGTGTTGTTTCTTCCAACGTTGCTTTCTAATCTAAGCCGGAGTGAGACTCCCGTGGCTTAAAGTGGAGTGAGCACACAATCCCAGGGGGATATTGATTAACAGACACACTCTCATTTGGCGGAACCGGGATTGATGAGCCGCTGCTTCGGACCAGAGCCCCCCTCTTTACTTATTTACTTTGGTTGTAGCCCAGACCTCTGGCCCTACTATCTGTCTGGCGGTACAGGCCAGGTCTGGGGGGGCTATCACCTCCAAACACCACTGCGCCAAAACACAACACAACAAACCCGGGGAGCTGTGTGAGAGGAGAAGCGAGAGAGAGAGACAGAGAGAGATTGAATATGTTTGCCTTAAAGAAAGTAAAAGAGAGGGTATGTTTGATGCTTGACATAGATGAATAGGAAGAGACCAGGGAAGGGGAGAGTATGATTGACTTAAATAAAGAGAGAGGGGAGAGGGAGAGACAGAAAAAAGAAAGAGTGAAAGAAAGAGAGCAGAATTGCTTTTGCCATTTAACTTACCATTAGAGCCAGTGCACTAATAGGCAGTAATAAAATAAATCAACAGCGACAGCCGACATAAATTGGCATTTCACAGTAGGGGTGCGTTTTCATTTGAAGTAGACTTCATTCATTGGGGTTTGGGCTGCACTGAACTCGTCACATCATTATGACTCATTCACTTGAGTAGTTAAGACTGTATGGAGTGTACCATAGAGAGAGAGAGCTTCTGCTCATCTCTCTCTCTCTCTCTCTCTCTCTCTCTCTCTCTCTCTCTCTCTCTCTCTCTCTCTCTCTCTCTCTCTCTCTCTCTCTCTCTCTCTCCCCCCCCCCCCCCCCCCACCAATAAGCATTCTGAAAATCAACGCTATTTCACTATTTCTCTAGAAATCATGCTGGCTTTTCGCCTATGCCTTTTAAAAAAATTGCTTTGAAGGAACTTTTTTTTTGCTTTTTTGTCACTCCTCCCATCACCAACCTCTCTCTCTCTCTCTCTCTCTCTCTCTCTCTCTCTCTCTCTCTCCCCTTTAAGCCACGCAGACTGCTGGGTAATTGGATTCCAACAGACAGCTCCAATGGTGGCGTAAAATAATTAGTGACAAAACTCTGATTTTATCTGGAGGCTGCTGATCATCTTCCAGTCCCTCCCTCCTCCCTCCACCCCCATCACTGATCTGCGGGATACAGTGGGTGGCAGACATGGGAAAGACTTGGCTCTGCGCACACAAGTTTTCCATCCATCGCACAGTATGCACAGTACACACGGGGACAATTCTTCTGTGTGTAATTCAAAGTGTTGTGTGGGCGCCCCACATGTGCGGCCGTGTCCATGACATGAAGTAGCATGACGCTCTTTCATCCCAGGGGCCTGGGGGTGGGGGGGGGGGGGGGTCTAGCGAGGAACTTAGTTATGCGTGTGTGTCCGTGTGTGCGCGTGTGTCCGTGCGTGCACATTTGTGTTTGTGTGTGCTTGTCTGCGTGCGTTTGTCTGTATGTGTGCATGCATTACTTTTTAACGTGTGTGTCCATGCACATATGTGCGTGTGTGTGTGTCCGTATGTGTGTGTGTGTCCATGTGTATGTTTATGACGTTTGCATGCAGCGTTCTGTGCAGCCGTGTGCATCATCACCACCCCCAACACATATGTGTTTGAATGGGAGCCCAGAGGAAGCAGAGCAGGGTGAGCGTGGAGCCAGACGTAGCGAGTAGCGAGCGCTCTGCTGGCTGAGCATTGACTCTGCCTCCTGAGCGACTCCCACCCGGGAGACAGGAACAAAGAGGCCAGACTGCATCAGGCAGCCCTTTGATCAGCCCAACTCTATCATGTTTCCATCAGTAATTGGCAGCCCTCACATCCTTGCAGCTTCCTTCACATTCTGTCTCTCTCTCACACACACACACACACACACACACGTGTGTGTGCATGTATATACACACACATACATGTCTGCACACACACACACACACACACACACAGTATATGCTGGGAACATGTCTGTACTGTATGTTTCCTGATAGCTTCACATATCACATCATATCACATCTGCTCTCAGGCTTACTATATGTTGAAGTCGTCAATGCGAAAATCTGCAGAACCAAACTGGAGGACTTAATTATTTAAAATCCTTTCAAATAAATCTAAAGACCACTATAGCAATACCTTGGTGGGTAATCAATAAACAGAGCAGTTGTTCATATCAGACAGATTTTGGGATGCAGTGTGTCCAATTAATCAAGGAACAAATAATGAATTAGCCAAGCAACATAAAGTGGAAGTAGACAACTTTTCAACTTTGCCCCCAGCCACAGCATTTCCAAGTGGTGTTATTGTTTATTATCTTATGGTTTGTGCGGCTGTCGCAAAGACAATCGATTTCAGTTTTCTGCAGAGCCTAGCAGCTATCAACAACACAGGACACGCGTGCATTTGTTCCCAAATGTCCGTGAAGAATGTTCACAGAAGAGGTAAAGTGAAGTCATCCTCATCATTTTATATTGAATTTGGCTTATAGAGAACCAAACTTAATGCTGATTGTGTCATTATTGTATAGCCATTACACTGTGCAATCAACGCTTACTTCATAATTATAAGTTAAAGCAAAAAAGTTTTCTACTTCCACTTTAAAGTCCACAGCTCCTACCTCACCAAACGTCCAGGATTAAGTCCATTAATCACATGTGGAAATTCAAATTACTCATGAAAGAAAAGGTCCAAATCCAAATCCAGCAATCCAATACCAACATAAAATAGTCATTTATGTCACATGTGCTTTCTTTCCAACAAAATGTGAAAAGTTATGCTAGTTTAACGGAACATAGTTCCTTCCTAGTTGTTTCAGCTTATGGTACTCTTCTCTCGCACCACAAGGCGGCCATCTTGGGAGACAATGGCCTCCAAACAAAATTCAAATGTGGGTGTAGTCAAATTAACATATGATTACCTCCACCTGCTTTGAATTACTCCTTTGCCCACACAACCACACACCAATTTAACGTCAGACCAAACATATTACAACTGCATTCAATGTTCTGTTCTGGTCTTCACTGTAGTTTAAATAGTTAAAATATGTGGGGCTATTTGTGTCACAACTCTCACATTGTAATGGGTTCGCGTCCTGCTATGTTGACCTGCTAATTAGTCCCTGCCTAGCATGGGGGGGTCATCCACATTTCTGTAAGGTCGCACACATGTCTGTGTGGGCCCCGAGTATCAAACAGCCTTTTAGTGTAAAATCACATGGAGACTGCTGAGAACAAACTGCTGTATCCAAAACAACCAAGGTGCCTTTCTTTTAATTCAGAGCTCATGCCTAACAAAAAAACAACAAAATAAACTAATATTGTGTCAGGACTAGATGGGGGATCTCCAAAGGCAATCATCCCTTGTAAGCATAACAAACACGCGCTAACTGGTTAATTAAGTGTCCGGGTCATTAAAAATCCCAAAATGTTGCTTCCAACTGCTACTCTGCATGCCACCCACACACACACACACACACACACAAACAAACAAACAAACACACACACACACACACACACACACACACACACAACACACACACACACAGACCGGAAACAACTCACGCAGACAAACCGATTCCCAGTTATCTCCGGAGCGCTGTGTTGTTCCCCCGGCAACCAGGGTTTATGATGGAGCACGGCGAAACCATGTCAGGATGCTTTACACCTTCCTTCCTTTTCCTCCCAGCAGCTCCCTGGGGGCCTTATCATCACAGGAGCTAATCTAATGACACAGATTAATACACCTACAGCGTCACAGACGACCGGGAGATAATTAGTAGAGGCCCCAGCCGTAAGGTAGCCATTCATCTCCACCCAAAACCACCTGTAAAAAAAAAAGTTTGAACCCCCCCCCCCCCCCCCCTCCCCCCCACAGAAACAGAAATAGGGTTGAGCTGTGTATAAGGAGGTCCAGTGTGGATGTGGAGGAATGAAGAAGTTTTACTTTGGACTGCTGCTTTATGGGAGGCAATTTAACCTGCTCTGCAGCGGAGAACGGGGAGTTGATGGTAAATGGGATCACAGTATGTTAGCTCGTACCTGTCAACCCTAATGTTTTTCCCGGGATTATACCGTATTTTACCCTTCTCTCCTGCTGTCCTCACGTTTAAATATTTTCATTTAAATCTCCCGTATTTTTTTACCTTTCTTATAAAAGGTTTGGAAGAACACAAACCATTTAATAAAACCACCTAATTGCAGTCACTTATGTAGGAACAAGTTAACCCAATCATCGTTGCACTGATATTTTAAAGCAAGTGGTTGCCAAGTGGTGATTTTAGGATTCAGTGGTAGGGGTGTAAAAGTAAATTGTTAGACTACATTTTATTTAACTGATTGACAGGCCCACTTCAAATATGTATTTCATTGTTTTCATCGCGTGTGTCGCGTGTGTCATGCATACACATACGTATATCGTACAAAACCTCAACAGCTCCATTTCTTTCATGATGCTATCCAGCATCCATGGAGATAGAAACATCCGCAGGACAATGTTGTACTGTTGATAATACTCAACGGTAATTATCATTACATTTCCCATACAGCGCACCATCCTTGCATGCTGTTCCGATTGGCCGGACAGCATGGGCTAACTTCAATCAGATGACTACGCTGAAAGCTTTTCCAGGACTACCTCTCTTAGCCCGATTCAAAACACAGCAGCCTCACAGCATAGTCTGCCTCACACCTGGCAAGTCAACCAGATGCAAGTAGCCATAGCCATAATGAACCCTGCCCAACCATAAAGAGAAAACATGACAATGTGACTAACGGCTCACCAGTGGACAGTGGGAAATGGACAGATGCGACCACAAAAGATTACTTCAGCTCACTCCCTCACTCCCTAGCTCACTCTCTCTCACACACACACACACACACACACACACGCGCAGCTGCCAAATGGCAACACATCTGCATGGAATAACAATAAAGCCCAAATATAATAATATAGTAGAATAGCATAGTGAAGCAAGTCCTGGCTCCTGTCCAAAATAAAGAGATGTCACATCAGCTCTTCTCTGTTTTGCTTTACTCACAACATGGACGCTGCTGGTGTCATCGGGATGACATTTCGAAAAACACGTCCCGTTTTGTTTGGAAAGTGGAAGTTTACAGACATTTTGTTAAAACTTTTCACATTTATCTGCATAAAACCTCTATTTGTCTGTGTGTGTTTGTGTGTGTGTGCGTGCGTGCACATCAAACAACATATTTCTTTCTAATCAGTGGGCTATTCTGAAACCTGAATCAAAGTGTTTAGGTGAGGCTATGTTTATAAAGCCAGCAGGCCGAACCGCCTGCAGCTAGCCATTTCACCCTGCTTGTTTCCCCTTTTTCCTTTTTTTGCACTATCCCATTTTGAATTAGCCGTTGATGTGAAGAGTGTGCGGAGAAATTAGTCTGTCAGCTATCAGGCCCTCAGCATGATGTGCGGGGCTGGTTAAGTGTTTTGAACCACTCCGCTCATGGCAATCTGGGTGCGAGCTGAAGAGGCTCTGGGTATTAATGACAGCGGTGGGTGAGGAGGACAGACACCTGCTTCGCATACATCACGTCGAGGGGAATCTGCTTTCACTGGCGGGAGGAAACGGTCCACCAGAGACCCCTCGCTCCCGCGTTGTTTAGAATGAATCATGCTCAGCTCATATACCTCAACCTCCCCACCAATGTACATGCCCATTTGTCTGCGACAAGACATTAACAAGTCCCAATGCACACATAAAGACACACACACACACACACACACACACGCATGCACATGCATGCACCTGCACGCACATGTACACACACACACACACACACACACAAACACACACCCATAGATAGATGCCAGATGCACACACACATAATGGCACAGAGGGGATGCATACATGTGGCACGACTCCCCCCCACCCCTCCAAAGACACCTAGAAATAGACACTTAAAAATGGATGCAGAAAAAGATGGCCATACACATACACGCACGCACACACAAACACACACACACACACACACACACACACACACACATGCACCAATTAGCCAATGACAAACGAGCAAGCGGAGGCTCATTTGCATATCAGAGCCAGTTTTGGCTTTCCTGCCTCACCCACTTTATCCTGTAATTACTTAGCGGGGGAACAGAGGCGGAACGGCAAGGTGAACAAGGAGGCATTTCATTGTTAATCCTTAAAAAATACCATATTTTATACTTTGTCTTTGCTTGGGTTTTAGCTTTTGGTATTCAATGTATTTGCATTACGTTTTGGCTCATCTACAGTATGTACATGTTTCTATTGGAGGGAATTGGGTCTGCGAATTCTGGCAAATAGGTAGATATAATACATGGAAAAGAAATGATGCCTGTCCACTGGAAGGAAAGAGGGGGCGGCGCAGAGCTTAAAAAATAACTGCAGTTGGTATATTTTTAACTTTGAACATTTAGGAATAACAGCACTCTCTCAAAGTCAAAACCCGTTCAACTGATTAAAAAATACACCCCAGCTTATAGGGATATTTACAATAACAGCTAATTTCCAACATGCATTTCCTCTCCAAAATGTCTTAGTTTTTACATTTAATAAAACGTAACTCAACTACAGAGAAGAAGATGGTATGGCGACAGGAGGAGTGAGGTAGATTTTCAGAACAGTGCATATTTATTCCTTAACAAGGAAATGAAGAAAGCTGGGCCAATTAAAGTCCGGGTAAGAGGCTATCGCTCTCCCCTTTATCTGACCCGTCTGATGAGCGGGAGATGCAGAGCTGCTACTGGCGTGCCATCTGTTACCGGTGGGAGACCCTGCTGCTCACAACAGCCAGAGACACAGGAGCCGAGAGTGACAGACTCTTTTGGCTAACGGTGGCTATATATAAGTAAGCCTATTGTCTGCTTTTCTATCTCCTAAGCCCGGCCGTATACATCTCCGTTGTTGCCACACCCACTGTTATCTACCTGTCTTCACCATGGTCTACCTCCTGCATGGCTGGGCCCCCGGAAGCCACCCTGGCTCATCCAACTCTTTCTCGCTTCATTCCCTCCTGGTTCGTTTTGGTCTTTAAAAACTTGGTCTTTAAATCTGCATGTGATTATACTTGGGATTATTATTAACCTTTAATTGCTATTAGCAAAGGAATTTGCTTTAGTATGCCCTAATCTTCATAATAAGAGACGATGAGACCCCTTAAGTGTATGTATTACAGAGGAAGGGAATTACAAATGCAGCATTCACCAGAGGTTAGACCGCTGCTGCTGCTGCTACAGCAAAAACTAATTAAACACTCTGCCAAAAGCCTGAAGTCAGAAGAGAATATATTAAGCAGCGAAAAAATCTAGAGCTAGATACCACCGGCCCATTTGCAGGTTAAAGGATGGGCAGGGATAGCATCATACGAGGTGATGAACGGTCCAGACGGACACACGCGCGTTGTTTAGAGGAAGGCTGGACTTTGAAGTGAAAGGAGGGATTGGGGACTGCTGACTGGACCCGGCGAGGTGCTGTTTAATCCTCTAACCAGGGACCTGCTCACAGGATTAAGCGTGTAATAAGCGTAACGATGAACACCTAGGCAGGTTACTCCAAGGGACGTAAGATACTCAGAGAGAGGGAGAGGGAGGCGCCCATCCAATAGACTTTTTTTTTGCTTTGGAAGGTTCCTAACTGAGTGAAATGACCCAGAGGTATCCAAGTGGCAGCCATGATATATTGGTGGCTGAGCTGATATGATATATTATATAGAGCTGGTCTAGTACTCTAAATGCTAAGGAAAGGGGCTTTTCGATGCTTCCTTTCTCATCTCCTTTTTGCATAGGCTACACTGGACCATCCTTTACGAAAGGAAAGGAGATAATGCCGTGCCGTAATTCCTCGCGGCGGCAACATTTAAAGGGAGCGTTTGGGCGTTCGCGAAAACAAACGATCAACATGTTTGAAACTTAAGAATGATGATGTGTACAGTAGTAGATGTGTAAGCCTAACATGTTATGCCTATTTTGCATACATGCAAGATAGGCATCTTTCATACAATAATACTCATTGGGATTCATGTCGATAAATATGAGTTTGTGAGCGTGTGTCAATGTTGAATTTCATTTCACTTTTATGACTGGTAGCCTATATTCCTTTTTTTATTTAGATTCCAACCTTGATAATGAAGAAATATTTTTCACCGGGTTGACCACGTTTATATAGCCGGCATGAAACAACACGATGGGAAAATATCTAAGATGTGCTTTTAGCAGTCCAACTTTGGAACAATGTAGCAAATGTAACATCGGCCGTCGCATCATTACGTAGCCTAGTGTAAGTGCAGTTGGATTCTCTTAGCGCCGCGGTTGTGCTAAAAGTCCTCATGAATTACCTTTCACATCGTTCCTTGACCTCATGACGTTATCCACCGAGGTCAAGAAAAAGCGGTGAGGAAAAGACATCGGACGTCATTTTTGTGACTATTCGACTAGAGCCTGAGAGGAGGATGACAGCGAGAGAGAGAGAGAGAGAGAGAGAGACTCACAATGCTGACCTCTGCATTACCCCTTTGAGCTCTGAAAAGAGAAGAAGAAATGGCTGCCTAGTCAAAAAGTATTTGGAAGTAGTGAGGCATGAAGTCATGTTCTCAGATCCCTTGTCATGGCTGACGGCCTGGGTCGTGACTCGGCCAATGGGTGAACTCCTATTCACATTCAAACTACCAGCTCTTCTGACATATTAACTCCTTTGATAAGATATCACAAAGCTATCTATATATGTGGATAAATCATCTGTTACGTGGAACTTTTTAGTTTATGCATGATTTAAAACATACAAAAAAACTAAATAACAAAACAAAGGATTTTTCACTCTCCTGCTTCTTTCTCCTTTGTCTGACATTGCGTTTTTATGGGCAATTTATCTTTTTATCAGACGCTCCTCACATCTCACTCCCTCTCCACAGGGCTCCTCATGGGCACCTCCTGGATGCAAGTGCTTTATAAGGTCTCGCTCCAGGGGCACACTCACACACACACGCACATGCACACACACACACACACACACACACACAATCGCGGTCTATCACTAATTCTCTCTATAACACACGTCCACACACACACATACTGGCTATAGCACACTTACTCTCTGTATCTCTGTCTCTCTCACAAACACACACACACACACCCACACACACTCACACTCACACACACACACACACACCGTTACACACGCTCTTTTCTTGTCTACCTTAGACCCCTCAGCATCCCGGCAGGGGGCAGCTTTGGGTCTCAACTCAAATCTTAACGACTAAATTGGGACAATTAATTACCCTGATTGGTGGTGTTAACCCGGCATCTCCTCCGCCCGGAGGCCCGGTGGCTCTGCCGATCCGTCAGTCCGCACTGGAGGCTAATAAAGCAGCAGCCTCGCTCACCGGTCCCTGACACCCTGTCCCCCAGCCTGACTAACACTTAATGGAGCAGACAAAGTGTCCACATATACTCTCAGTCTCGGGAGGAGAGAGTTGTACACGCAAAGACTTAGATAGGAAGGTAGGTAGAGCGAGTGAGATAGATGTAGGATACACAGATAGGTATTATACCTATCTGTAAATACAGTTACAGTAGACAGACCGACAGACAGACAGACAGACAGACTAGTCTTGCCTGGCGACTCCAGCGCTGTTTCTCCACCACTTACCTGCCTCATTAGCTTTTATCGCTCACGCACCTGCAGCAGTTTATCACAGCACTCTGGCTAATTACATGTCCCGTCTGCACCACACAGCCACCGGCTCCCCGCACTCCTCATGGGCTCTAGGACTGCGCTGGGAGTCAATAGGAAGTCATGCGTTCAACAGTGCGTCCTGCTACGGTAAGTGGATGGCGAGGTGTGTAACTATTTCCCCTAAGGCCCCTCTGTTTTTCATAGAAGCAGCGGTTGGGTATTAAGTGTGGCTTTGTTGGCGTGGCTGACCTCTCAAATGAGCAATCAGGTGGGGCGGAGGGACGGACTCCCGCATATTTTCCGCCTAATCTAATCTAACCAAAGCATCCACAGTCACATCGCCATTCGCATGACTTTAACACTCTCGGAAACAGCTGTTTCCACTGATTGGCCAAAATGAAGGCCTGCAGTACCGCAGGCTACTCTTCTGGAACAACAGAACCCAGCCTGCCTGACCGGCCACCTGATATATGCTGCCTTGTCAGCCCAGCCAACTGTTCCAGTTTTCCTGCTTCTCTCTCTCTCTCTCTCTCTCTCTCTCTCTCTCTCTCTCTCTCTCTCTCTCTCTCTCTCCATCCTTTCATCCTTGTCTGCAACCCCCTAACCCTACACACCCATACACACACACACACGCACCACCACCACACAGTCCGCTGAGGGACTCAAGCCAAATTTTAATGGATGCCTCACTCATGCTCAATTAATTCCTAATAATGTTTTCTCCTCCCATTGTTTTCACTGCCGGCTCCAGAGCCCTGACTCATCTCTCCGTCTAGTCTGTCTGTCGGACGAAGAGGAAGGTAAGACGGGGGGGGGGGAAAGAGGGGGAATGAAAACGTTTAAAATCTAAGGTTGGAATAATGCAGAAAGAAGGGTTTTATGGAGCAGGTTAATGCAACCAAAGAGTTATAAAACAAAACAATTTAATAAGGTGAACTAATAAGGTGAGCTAATAAGGCTTCGATGCCTGTCTGGGTTGTAAAGTGCTCGATTGAACATTCGCTGCTTAATTGTTGTCGTAATTGCGGTTACATCCCACTAGCAGCAACACCACTCATGGTTTATTCAACAGTTTCTCGCCATTGTATGGAAGCGAAGGCAAAACCGTAGAAAATGCACAAAAAACCCCCACAGGCCAGATCTCAACAATGTATGCAAGATACAAAGTTTATTTGACTCAACTTGCCTTTCAAATAGTCAATGAAAATAGAGCAAAGAGTGAACATTATTTGTGGCCTCGAGGCATTCAGAACGGTTTTATTCAAGAAGTCACTAGGCTTAATCGGCAGAGGAGAAGGCATACAAGAGATAATATGGAAGAGGAAAGAGAGGGAAAGAGCAAAAAAGGACAGTAGAATAAATTCCTTGGGTCACAGTGGACCTGAAACATACAGGGGTCTCGCATCAGCTTCCCAAGATCACAACATGAGCGTTATTAATTTCTAATGAGACTTTTCCGACATGCAGTGCATAATTAATGTCATAGAGCACGCGAGGCGAAGCGGGACGCAGCGTAATTAGTAATTTCAGCCAGACGAAAACAGGATCCCGATTGCCACGGAGTCGGCTATAGTTCAAACTGCAAACCTTGAAAACGTGTTTGTTAAAGAAACACCCACAGAGCGGTGAGTCTCTACAGAGACATACACACAGCTTAATGATTCAAATGCAAGCCCATCAAACCAATGAGCCTAAGCGTGAGCGAGGCAGCAGTGCAAGAAAACATGTCACACACACGCACGCACGCACACGCACACACACACATTTTACCAATACACTACCACAGACAGGCATGGCGTTATTAAGCAGCCATTTTAACTCATCATAAGCACGAGAAACAAACAAACACAAACACCTGGCACTAATTCTAGACACTCTGTCACATAGAGGGAGAATAGAGAGAGAGACAGAGAGAGAGTGAGAGAGAGCTAGAAGATAGATAGATAGATAGATAGATAGATAGATAGATAGATAGATAGATGATATTTGCTTATAGATATTTTATTGGAAACCTGCCTTCAGCTTCACAGACCATATCAAACAACATGCATTGAAAACAGTGGCATTAATAATACAAATTTACATTCAGCAAAAGCAAAAGCATTTCGAAGTCCTCGGATTGAAAGAGCTTGGGGGTGAAAGAGGGGCAGATGCATGGATGGGCGGACACAACGGAGGTCAAAGACACTTTTCATGAAAATACAAATCTGAAGTTTGACGTGGCCTTTCTCAAATTGACCCCGAGCCTCCTCACCCATGAACTGAGCTCTATTTAAAAAAAGAAAAAAAAAAAAAGTGAACTGTGGTTGAAAAGGGCAGGAGGGGGGCATCAGAGAGCGTGAGAGAGCACGCGAGAGAGAGAGCGAGAGAGAGAGACAGAAAGAGAGAGCGACTGTATGTGTGTGTGTGAGACCATGTCCCAGAGAAAGCCCTAGCTGGCTGACCTTCTGAAAGGTGCGGCTCTGCCAAAGAAAAGCAAACACCTCATTTGTCTGGCCCGGGCAATGCAAAGAGCAGCTCCCAGAGGAGTGCTCTGGAGTTGGCAGCTGAACGTTCAGCTGTGACAAGATGAGCAGCCTGAGCTCCTGGCATTAGACGAGGCTGCAGCCCATTGAGCACCCGCAGGGCTGGAGGATAACATGCAGATTCACAGCTTAGCTCCCAGCCATCAGCTCCATCAAGGACCGCTACATACATCCACATACACTACTGCCCTTATTATTATTATTATTATTATTATTATTATTATTATTATTATTATTATTATTATTGTTATTATTATTATTATTGTTATTATTATTATTATTATTATTATTTGTATGTTTTTTTTCTTAAACGCTTAAATTATTTAGGACACCAAAGAATATGAATTAAAAATGTCCAGCATGGGGACGCAAAGGTGCGGTTAATACGTGCCGTATTTCATCAAAGAAAAGTGATGGCCGGGGTGACGTGGAAGAAAATGGAGGCAATTAGTGGTGTTTGTCGTACTATAGAAGGAGGTGACAAACGGCGTGATTGTTGCGCTGTCTGAAGAGGGTCTCTTGAAGACGCCGTCCTGGTTGCTCTCATGCTTATAAATAAGCAGGGCAATCAAAGGCCCTGAGAGTGATTGCGAGATCAGCCTTTTAAGAAGATGAGGTTGGAGCTTAAATCTGATCTCCGCGACGGTAGGCATACAAGCCAACATGAAAAGGAAAGAGACGGAGAGACATATGGAAACCAGAAATACAGGAAGGAAGGTAGAACACAGTATTGTGTGCTTGCGTGTGTGTGTGCGTGCGTGTGTGCGTGTGTGTGTGTGTGAGTACATCTGAGCTATGTTTCATAGCTTTACCCTTAACGCCACAGCAGATGACAGGAGTGGTCTGAGCAAAAACCTTTTGCTCAGATAAATCACAGGGGAGCGTTAGGAAATGTTGTGAGTTTGTCTTTCTCCCATCCTTCTGTAAGATAACCTGTCACGATACTGCCCCAACCCCAACCCCATGCACTTCCTGTTTCCCCTGTGTGTCCCATTTGGGACATTGCTGCGTTAATTAGGGACATTGCTGTGTTAATTACTGATTCTGTTCACTTGTGTCCTTGCTATTTCCTGTCCCCAGTTTCTGCCCTTTGTTGCCGGGGCTTATTGTTGTTTATTTTGGATACAATGAACTTCCCTTTACCTGCTTTGAGTTGTGTTACCCTTTACCCCGACCTGAATTAACCTGAAGAACTCATAGCATAGTCTAGTCTTACACACACACACACACACACACACACACACACACACACACACACACACACACACACACACACAGGGCTCTGACCCTGTAATAGGTTCTTCTTCCAGTCTTCATCTGCTTAACTGCTTAATTTTTCACAGTAGATCAGATCTAAGTCAACACAAAGGAGGAGGAGGAAAGAAAACGATGGAAGTGGTGTGAAAATAATAGGAAGTGAGGTAAGGGATTTTGAGAGGATAGGGGGGGGGGGGGGGGGGGGGGGGGGAGGGGGGGGGGGGGGGGGGGAGTAGAGCGGAGGGAGGAGATACAACAAACCAGAGGGGAGAGGAGGAGAGGAGAAATAGAGGAGAAAGGGGAGGGGAAGGAGAGAAGGAGAGGATAGATGATAAGCGAGAGGAGAAGGGAGGAGAGAGAATAATGGGGCTGGTGGAGAGGAGAGGAGAGGAGAGAGAAAGCAGGGCAGAGGAGCAAGGAGACAGCCTCAGCCTAAACGCGCCCACTGCTTATTCCTTCTCTGTCAAAACAATGAAGGTCTAGCCAGGATGAGTCCCAATTAGAACTCACACTGCAGCCCCTCCAGCCCTCAATGGCCAAAGAGATGTGTGTATGCGTGTGTGTGTATGTGTGTGTGTGTGCATGTGTCTGCATACGTGTGTGGGTTTGTATTTGCATTTCCATGCATGTGTATGTCTGTCTGTCTGCCTATGTTTGCATCTATTCCTGGGTATGTGTGCATGTGTGTATGCGTGTGTGTGTGTGTGTGTGTGCGTATGCGTGTGCGTGTGTGTGTGTGTGTGTGCATGTGTGTATGTGTGTGTGTGCATGCGTATAGCTGCGATAGCTGTATGCATGTGCAGGGGGGACATGATTTATGTGTTTCTCTGCTGGTCTTAGTGTGAACATCGAGGGTTATTATCACATGTACCAACGTTGAACACGACAAAACGAGGAAAAACAACCGAGAGAGAGAGTGGCCATGAGGCACGAGGCGAGTGCGTGTCAAACCGAATCAGAGAATATGCGATATTTGCTGGCACCTAATGGTGTTGACAACTGTGCCCACTTAACGCGTTCACAGGGCAAACATTAGAGGCAGATTGCTGCAGTAACTAGTTGAATGTGCCCAGTGACAGAGGCCAGTGATTAACAGCTCAGCCGGTATTCCTGGAACAGAGAGGCATCCATCACTGAGAGCACTTTCCGATCAATCTGAGCCCCGATCTGGACGGCGAAGACAGCCCAGGCCATCCTCTGAGGACTCGCCGAGACATGCTCTCTCGCACTCTCTCTCACTCTCTCTGTTTCCCTCACTGTCTGTCATATTCTGTCTCTCTCACAGACACACACACACACACACACATATACACACTTACATTTACACACACAGACACACACACAAACACACAAGCACACACGGTGGAATCACTAATCCCGGCCACAGTTCTGTGAGCAGCTGACAAGTGTATCACGGGGTCCCGAGGCGAGGGCTCGGCTGTGGCTCCACTGACCGAGAGTAATTAGCAGGACAGACATATGGAAAAGTCAGATAATTACAGCTGAGGGGCCAGGAGCCCGGAGAAGGAGGTACAGGAGGGGACATCTGTCACTGCGGCACCCAGATGCCCAACCTTACCCCAGGAGGTGGTGAGGAGGAGGAGGAGGAGGAGGAGGAGGAGGAGGAGGAGGAGGAGGAGGAGGAGGAGGAGGAGGCGGCTTACAGTGTGGCCGCAGCGCTATGAGTGCCATGAGTCCGCCATGTGCCAAAATAAGAAATAAATAGATAATAAAGCTTGCAGAAGTAGCTGGGGATGAGAAAGCAGGAAGGAGTACAGTAACATAGTAGAACTGAAACATGGACCCCAACCTGCATTTATACAGTCACAAAAGAGACCTATACACACTCATAAGCACCCAATTGAAAAACAAATATAAATTGTATTTAATATATTTGTTGTATATTTAAAGTGGCAATCTCGAACATTTCCGTTTAGTTCTCTTTGGCGACAAATATGGCGATGAGCAGTAATTGCAGGTGTGTTGCCACCGACACCCAGTTCATAACATTCATAATCAATCACCATTGTGTTACCTCATTCGGCGATAAATAGTGACTTAACAGACAGTTATTTATATGGAAATCAATCTCGAAGCTTTCCGTTTCGTTCTCATTGGTGACACCTATTGTGATAAATGGTAATGGCAGGTGTGTCACCACAACACCCAGTTCATAAAATTCATAATAATGCAAATGCAAGGGCTTTCATCAGTGGGCCATAGGCTCAGTCACCATTGTGTTACATTATTCGGTGATAGATAGTGACTTTACAGACATTTATTTACATGACAATCTTCAACATTATTACTTTAACTATATATATAGCTAACTGTTAGCATATAATGCTAACTGTTAGCATTAGCTTACTAGTATCTCCCATGAGTAAACTGCTCAGGAGGCATGAAAAGATGTATTGTTACATTTACATCTGTCATGGCTTGATAAGTTGAGTTGGCCATTTACATGTTAATGCTGGGACTTGTTGTAATGATGGTATGGTTGATATATTCAAAAATTTTGCATAGGTGTATTACGTCAGAGAAATTAAAAAGAAGAGATAGACAACAGATATAGCGTCCTCCTTCAATAAGCGTAGCAAGAAGAAGCCTTCTGAGGCAGGGGGTGACAGACAGTGTTAGATGGAGAAAGAACAGACAGACTCCAGGTATACCAACTCTCTCACACATACACTTGGCTACCCCAGCTTTGTCTTCTCTGATATTGTCCACTCTTGTGTTCTATCTATATGTAAAATAGTTTAGGAACCTAAAGTATGACAAATGTGTTTTATGTGTTTCCCAAAGACAAGCACAGCAGACCGACTCGGAGAGTGGGTGACAGGAGCCCCCAGTGAGCACTGGCCCAAATGGACCTCCACGTATACCAACTCTTTCACACATATACACTTAAATTGTACTTCAGTTTTGCCCACTCTGATACAGTGGCGATGTTTACATGCAGCCTAATAATTCATATATAGGACTGATTCACAGTAATCTCAGTCAGCATTGATTGAAATGACCTCATATAAAACACCTCTATCAGAGTAGAGTAAGGTGAATGTCCACAAGTCTATTACTTCTCTAAGCAGATTGAAGGGCCTGGATCATCCATTAGATGGGGAATATGGTTCAAGTTAATGGTTGGTCTTGAAAATAAACAAAGGCAGATGACACTAAAGACACAAACAAAGGAACAGATCTCTTTAGTGCTTAGATATTACAACAGGGGAGCTGTAGCCTACGATGGTGCTTCTGTCATGAGTGGCAAGCACTCCAGGGTTCAATGTCATGTTATGGAGGTGGCAAAGGAGGCCTTTTATGTCCTTTGTAATGGTCATAGCATTAATCCGGTTCTTGTTGACACAGTCAAAGCAGGCCCACAAGCGTTGCATTTTTGCAGAGACTATATGTATTTATGTATGTCTCTCATGTTCACACCAAGTGGCTGAACATACCGAAAGAAATGAATTGAGCACCCAGAGAGCTTCAAAGTTCAAGTGAAACAAGGTGGGCCTGCCGATATATGGCTTGCCATACTGTACTTAATAGACTACCTGCTATTATCAGTATCCAGGAGGATATAGCTGCAGAAACAGCTGCTCCAATTGCCCTCAAATTGACCTGCAGTTCATTGGACTTTTGGTGACGTGCACTAAGGTTTTCGGTGATGCAAGATGTCACCATCTCTTGATTTAGGTTCAGCTGTAGATCTGGTTGAAGCCCTTGTGCAACGTTTTCAAGATTATAGGAACGAGTTCTACTTTAAAGGACTGGAAAGAATTATTAAATACTGCTGAACAATGTAATGGTGAGACAGAACATATTGCAAAAAGAAAGACAAAACAGAGCAGAAGGCTAGCTGGACATAGTGTAATGTCCCCATTAGGTGAGCGTTCTGAGCAGACCGAAGGCACTTTTTGTGCCAGAATATCTACCCTGTCC
Organism: Merluccius polli; assembly: GCA_030340625.1. Classification (NCBI taxonomy): domain Eukaryota; kingdom Metazoa; phylum Chordata; class Actinopteri; order Gadiformes; family Merlucciidae; genus Merluccius; species Merluccius polli. The sequence continues at coordinate 76,765 of JAOPHQ010000032.1, read as the reverse complement.
TTGATAATATGCTGAGTGAGCTAAATAGACAATTCTTAAAACCAATTTGTGAAATAATGATGGGTATCCAAGCCTTAAATCCTGCATATTGCCAAGAGGCTCTGTTGCCTCTATTTATGAACACAACATAGAAGACCTCAGACATGAGAGGAAAGTGAAATCTGGCAGAAGCCCTCTAGCATAGTAGATCTCCCCATGATCATTGAACCATTTAAAGAGGTATTCCATGAGCCCTTCAGATTATGCAAAATTACCATTGCCATACCAGTGAGTACTGCTGCCTGTGAACACAGCGTTTCCATGCTCAGGCTGGTTAAGACCTACCTGAGATCTACTATGGATAATGATAGACTGAGCAATCTGGGTGTTTGTGATGATTTTGCTATGCTAAAAACCACAATAATCGCAGTAATACAGCTGTCGTAAGCTGAATGTGTGACACAGTCATGTCAGGGGGATTCAAAATGGAATAGTATTGCCTTTGAGCATTAGTTTGAGACAGGTGGGTCAAAAAGAAAATAGATTACTTTGTAATAACTTTGAGTTTTTGGAATTACATCATTTGTGTTCTGACAATGAATAATAAGTGAAGCCCATTTGTCCTCCATGTTGTGCTTTGGTGTCTGATTATTGGACCTTGTAAACAATTCATAATGGAACATTTCATGCTTTTCCAATGTTCTACCTACTCTACCACCACACAGAAATCAGGTATTTTCTTTTGAAAGTGGTTACCAAAGGTTACAGGCAGACATGCTGGAAGAAAGAGAACTATACAAACATTGCGTGCAAGGCCTCTATTGTCAGTTTTTTAAGGGATATTGTGATTTGCTTTCAAATGTTTTTGCAGCTTTTTGAGATGTGAATTTTATTCTGAAGCAAAAATGATTGATTTTATGTATATGTTGATTTAATTTATTGGCTACATGGCTAATTTAATCAGACTTTGTTATTATGCCTCTGCCTGTGTCTCTGTATCCCTGATGATACAGTGATAGCGAATGAGTGCTGCCGAGCAGCATAAGCTGAGCTGAACACCAGGGGCGAGATGCATACAACTCTGCTTAGTTGTCTGTGCAAATGAATGCCCAGTGAGAAAGTTGGAAATCTGTGTATGCAGAGATTTTCCGAGATGTTCAAATAGTGCATAGCACAACGGTACACAGTTTTCTAGATTTTGGTTTAAAACTTGATAAATGATTGTAGAAACTATAAACAATTAGGCTAAAGTAAGACATAGTCTTTAGACTGCTGTATCCAGAAATCATTTTTCAAGAGGGATTTCTTTCAGAAATGTTTTCTTTGTTTTTTGTGAATTACTAGCATGGAGTTTACTAGCATGGAGTTGTACCATGTGAAATGATTTACATCATTCGGCGCTGAACATGTTAGTGGTCACACTGTTGTATTCTGGTTGTTTAAAATAGACTAAATCGATGCTAAGCTCCATAAACTAGCACATACTCAGTTTTGACATGCAAGCTTGATGCGATCTATGGCCAGGCAACACATGGAATACACACATTTAGCGCTGTTAGCCTGTTATAACGGTAGACAGTTATTATTTATCGTTCGTTATTTATAAGTCTTGCCTTGCATGTGCCTTATACATATGGAGTTTAATAACATGTGCACTGATAAAAGGGAAAATAAGTCAATTTAATTGAGAAAATGTATTAGTTATCATTAGATATTGTGTTAAATATTGATATAGAACTTAAAGGAAATCATACTTATACGTATTCAAAAATATCGTGTTCAACTTGATTGACATTGGCCTGTGACTTTATTGCACCATTCCACAAGGATTTAATTCAAAGGAGGAGTTTCATTTCATTTGTTATTTTTCTGACATCACAGGTTTTATTTATTTTGGGTTCATTCAAAGGAAAAGGACTGAAACTAACTACCATTGCTTGAGGAACTGAAAACTTTACAAGATCTATTTTATTTGAAAAGAGATTTATTTATTTTATACTAATGACAAATGGGTCACAATAGTTTAGGGCTTACCATAGTACTGATTCTGCCTTGTTGAAAGTGACCTGCTCCTCTCTATCGACTCCGGTGACTGTGCCGTCATGATTCTTCTTGACCTCAGCACAGTATTCGATACAGTGGATCACAACATTTTAATTGACCGTCTCCAGTAGGTTGGTGTTGGTGGCACTGCCTTGACCTGATTCACATCGTACGTCAGCAATAGAAGTTTCTCCGTCAACATAGGCAATTTTTCCTCTTCCCCAGCTAGTCTCTCCTGCGGGGTCCCACATGGCTCCATCCTAGGTCCGATTCTGTTTAATATGTACATGCTTCTCCTTGGTCAAATCATTCAATAGTACAACATTTCCTTCCATTGCTATGCAAATGACACACAACTTTATGTCCCCCTGAAACCAAATGGCCGCCGTGAGGACATCAAGTGTTGGATGGCACAAAACTTCCTGCAGATGAATGAATGCAAGTCTGAAGTTGTCCTATTCAGCCGCCTGACTCCATCAAATTGATTACCAACAGCCTAGGCAACCTGTAAACCCTTGTCAAAAACCTTGGTGTGATATTTTTCTCCGCCTTTAAGTTTCAAAAGCAGGTCAATGCAGTAGTAAATGTTAGTTTCTTCCAGCTTTGCACTATTGCCAAAATTAAGTCTTTCTATCATTCAGTGACCTTGAGAAGGCCATCTATGCCTTAATTTCCTCACGCTTAGAGTATTGCAATTCCCTGTATACTGGGATTAGCTAGTTATTCCTGTCCCGCCTGCAACTAGTCCAAAATGGCTCCTGATAGGTACCCGGAGGTGAGACCATATTAGCCCTATTCTGGCCTCTCTCCACTGGTTTCCAGTGCAGTTCAGATTCTCCTGTTTGTCTCCTTATATCAAGGACCTCTTAACCCCTTTTCATTTAAGTCCAGGCTTAAAACATACTTGTATTCTTTAGCATTTGGATCCTCCTGATGTGGTTTGATTTGTGCCTATGTCTATGATTTGTCAATTTGTACCTATGGGCTGTGTGTATTTATGCTTATGTTGGTGTTTTTGTTTTTAGTCTAGGAAAATCCTTATTCAAAATGCACCTTACCCTTTCCTTCATTGTTGTGTGCTTCTTGTGGGATGGAAGTCATTTTTATCACCAATCAAACCATCATTTCACTGCAGTTAAACTATCATACCAGCGCTGTTTCATAGATGAATATAACTTGGTTGGTATACAGCGTGTTGTCATCAATTACGGCCATCAGCTTGAAAAATGACAAAACCTACCACACAGTTTCGGATGCAACCATGCTTTCGTAATTTATATTTCTTGACCCCTTTAACGCAATGAGTTGTGCGAATTGTGTTACCATAACTTCTACAAGCCCTTTGGTCTGGTTTTGTTTTGTGCTTTAGTATTCATGACATAAATCGATGATAGCTTGAACGTGACGCCCCCCAACTCTACAGTCACACTTCTAAAGAGACTGTTTGATAGGCTGAACAAACCCCGGATGTCCCTGTTCACACAAGAGCTGGCGACCTCATCTTGTGATATATAAATATTTACAGAGTATATATATTACAGAGTATTTACAGAGTATAGTAGTATTGACAAAATATATGTATTGTCAATGTGTATTGGTGATTATTTAGAGTATACTATATAGCACATGTAAGTGGACGCTGATAAAATAAACACTTAATATACTTTCAGTGTACTCAAAATATATAGTTATATTATATTAGTACACTTGGAATGCATGTGAAGTATCATATTAAGTATATTTAATGTACTTTCAAAATTATTTAAATAATATTAATCTATACATAAAATGTAAATTCAATGTTTCTTACAATGCATTGGAAATAAATATAGATTATGCTATAAACTATATGTATATATATAAGTATATCTGTACACTGATTCAAATAAACATTTAATGTACTTGCTCAAAATACATGTTTATATTATAATAGCAATATAATTGGAATGTGTGAAAAGTGTCCCATTTTAGGTAATTTTCATCAAGTATATTTAATATATTGTAATACACTTTAAGCAATATTTAAATAAACATTGAATGTCAATTCGCTATATTAAAGGGTTCCAATTTAGGTCAATACTTAATTGTACTGAAATATGTTCATGAAATATATTTTGATTATATATATATTTTTTGCTTCGGCATGCATGCTGGCACGCACGGACGCACACACACACACACACACACACACACACACACACACACACACACAGTGTACCGGTCTCTGAAAAGAGACCGGTACACACTCACACACCAGCACTGGGGGAAAACAAGTTGACTAGTTGACTGGATCCTTTGTCTTGAATGTGGCAGGACTGGAATTGAAAGTCAAACCACAGAGGAGCACAATTCATCTGCAGGGACTTTGCGTGTGGACCCACTGAGTGATAATTGTTTTACAGAAATGTACATTACATTTGAGAGGCAAGTGCATCAACTAGAAGAATTGGGTGCTGCAATGATAGTGAGTAAATGAAGAACTCAGGAAGTACTCTGTTAATTAGAATATTACACACACACAGCCACACGCACACACACACACCCACAGACATGCAACACACATGCATGCACACACACACGCACGCACGCACACACGCACACACACACACAGAAGCACATTGGCAGTCTCATTACAGTCAGATGAGTGGCTGGCCAGGCTACATGCAGGATATCTGATCCGTGAAGCATCGCTAAATTCAGAGAATTTTATACCAAAATCAATGCAATGTTCCCATTTTTACATTCCTGCAGCCAGAGGCAAATCCACAGAAGGAGAAGAGAAGGCTCAGCAGGAAATCACAGTCTTGTTGAGAGCGGTATTAAATGGCTGCTATTAAATTCTTCTTACAAGATACATAAACTTGTACATATATCAAGTCCAGTAGCAAGATGCGTTTAAAAAAAACATTCAGTCAGTTATTAAAAGATAGATTTATAGATAGACAGACATATACAGATAGATGATAAACAGACAGACAGATAGACGGATAGATGGATAGATGGATAGATGGATAGATGGATAGATGGATAGATGGATAGATGGATAGATGGATAGATGGATAGATAGATAGATAGAGGTGGTCTAGATCATTTAGTGTGTTTTACAGGTCAGACATGTCCACACAAGCAGACTTCAACCTTTAACTTTAATCATCTTTTCACCTCCCTAAGCTGTGCCGGCTCCTTCTATTCAGCTCAGCACATTCCCTCGTCTGTATTCTCCTATCCACCAGCAGCTCAGCACAGACAGACAGACACACACACACACACACAATGCCTAACCTCTGAAGGAGACAATTTGATGATACATCTGTCATATGGCAAAAGCCTACAAAGCCCTGGGATCCACCAATCAGCTGAAGGCTGAGTCCGGACACAATAGAGGACAATCCAGCCGGGTAGAGGGGGCTTCAGGTCAGGCTTTTAACAAATCCACCAGGTGGAGGCCTTCAGGCCAGACTGCTGTCGGCTCACGGTCTGGGGAACCACTGGCAGACTGCCTCCCTGCCTGCACCACCATCCATCTACACACATCTCCTCTCCCCTCTCCTCACGGCCACGGATCACATGACTAGACATGCTGCTCTGTGATCAGGGTTGCCGGGACCTTCTCAGATGTGTGTACCTGGTTTTGTTCACCTCTCACTATGCGTTCTCTCGTCTTTTTTGTGTTTCTCTTCGTTCGTCTCTCTGCGTGAGTCTATTTGTGTCTGTACGCATTTTTTGGAGTTTTCTTTTGTTTTTTTTGCCCTCACTTGCTGACTCTCATCTTTCTTCCTGTCTGTCTCTGTCTCATCGTGCTTATCTCCCTCGTGCCTATTTTGGGCGTGGATGCGCCTGCCTGCCTGTCTGTTTGCTGCTTCCTCCATTTATCTCGCTGTCCTAATCGCTGTCTCTCGTGTTGCAGGTACAATATCTTCATCTGAAAGACTGAACAAAAAAAAAAAAAAACGGTTGACATGAGAAACAAAACAAAAATGTTAATATAAGAAATGAAAGAATGAAAATGTTCCAGCTATATGCCTCCAGTATATATGTATATATATATATATATATATATATATATATATATATATATATATATATATAGTTTTCTTCATCCACTTCAATATCTGTCATCTCGAGTACTCTCTCTCTCTCTCTCTCTCTCTCTCTCTCTCTCTCTCTCTCTCTCTCTCTCTCTCTATATATATATATATATATATATATATATATATACTGTATATATATAGAGAGAGAGAGAGAGAGAGAGAGAGAGAAAAAAATGGTTGACATGAGAAACAAAACAAAAATGTTAATATAAGAAATGAAAGAATGAAAATGTTCCAGCTATATGCCTCCAGTATATATATATATATATATATATATATATATATATATATATATATATATCTATATCTCTCTCTCTCTCTCTCTCTCTCTCTATATATATATATATATATATATATATAGAGAGAGAGAGAGAGAGAGAGAGAGAGAGAGAGAGAGAGAGAGAGAGAGAGGGAGAGAGTACTCGAGATGACAGATATTGAAGTGGATGAAGAAAACTATGAAAAATGTTGAAGGTCTAAGGGACTTTAGCTTAATGCAGAATCTACAACACATGAGTTTAAATTGTTCAAAACCATTCATTCATTGCAAAGGCGTTCATTGTGTTTGATCTGAAGCGTTTTTCTGATATCAATGGCAGAAAGAATGCACAGACACACATGAGCATGCACGTACACACACACACACACACAC
>JAOPHQ010000032.1:57500-65000 GCA_030340625.1 Merluccius polli | reverse complement strand
TTTAGGATCCGCTCTTCTCGGGATCAGTTGTTGCACCGATTCAATTGCGTTACTTTAAGACAATTAGTCCGGATTATATGTCCTTATCTTCACCCAGAAGTCACACTACAACGATGCGCGATGAAGTCAAATAATCCTCATTTCTGCGGCCGCGAAACAGAGATAAATGAGTAACCACGACAACCAGCAGCGCACAAGCTGTACTATTAAACAATGTATGGTTTTAAAGAGAAGAAGAGAAAAAAACAAAACGATATGTGGAAAAGTTTTTGTCTTAAGACTATAACACCGAAAACGAGGTTCTCGGACATGGGGGCCGACGGAAAGATACGACACTCCACTATTAAAATACAACTTGTATTGGGCTCATACGTTTGGTTTGGTTGGTTTTAGTCTCCCGGTCAGTGTTACACACCGTAACACAGCCTATGGACGAAGACCGTTTCTCTCATCACAATACGCAGAGCGGACGCGGTTATGTCCGCACACGCAAAACCCAAAAACGCATGACCTCATGGTCGGCCACGGATGTGGACAGCACCGTACACGTAAACGACACACAGACACAGACAGATAAACCAAAAGTGATGAAACATCACCTGCTCACCTTCTCGGAGTCAAGAAGAAGAGGAAGAAAGGAAGAAGAGGAAGAGGATCCACAAGGACGCAGAGAGACGCCGGGCTGTCGCTCCGATACACTGCAGGTGGGCCACACTTTGAAGAGTTGCACCATCCGACGGCGGGTGACTGAATGGTATCTATCTTATACACTGCACTACACCGGCATCCTTCCCCCCCCCCACCCACCTTCGTATTTGCCTGGCCGGTATTATTTCTCCCCCCCCTCCCCTCTCTATCTACCGCGTCTTCCTCCCCCCCTGAAGCGAGAAAGCTTCAGCCAGAAGTGGTGGATGGATGCTCTCCTCTCCAGCGGCACAGCGCTACTGAACAAAAGAGCGCAGTTGCGCGCAGGATCCTCGCTATTCAAATCAAACAGGAGGGGAGGAGAGAGGAGGGGAGGAGGAGGGTAGGAAAAGAAAAAGGGGGGACTGCCTCCGTGGTCCTTTGAGGTTCAGTTAGGGGAGGGGGGGGGGGGGGAGCTGGGAGAGTCCATGGAGGGAGGGAGGGAGGGAGGGAGGGAGGGAGGGAGGGAGGGAGGGAGGGAGGGAGGGAGGGAGGGAGGGCGTCTGCCCTGTAACTGTAACATCGCATTTGGCTCCTATTCGAAAAGTGTAATTAATAGCTCGAGGGATTGGATTATATGCTGTATCTTATATCGCGACCTAATTTGTTTCAAAATGCGGGCCTATTTATTAGAGGGGTGCAGATATGCATCACAATCACTATTAACAACAGAAGAGTGGCACAATAAATACAACCCTAATTACATTTTTAGTTGGATTTATACACAAGGTGTCTTTGTGTGGGGGCTACAATGACGAAATACAATTGCATTTCACAGGACCAACCTGCAGCCTCAGTTGGTTTCCATTCCCCCATCATCCATCATCCCCAGTGCACTTCTACACCAATCCGAAAGGAAATAGTGCAAAAAGACACTTTTTTTGTCGTAGGCCTATTGCATTGAAACAAATCCACATGAGCAATCTAATAGGCTATCTCCATTATCATCTCGGGGGGAAGAAAAAAAAAAAATGTTAATGGCAATATTATGGTTTTGTATTTCCGCCATATGTTGTGAGGTATTTTGTCGAGGGAGAGAGAGAAAAGCGCCGTTTGGAGAATAATGGCCCCCCAGGAGACCGCGGAGACGCAGTCATCTCAGCGCGGCTCCAACCCTTAAGTACACATCACAATAAACACAATGTCATTTCTGTAAACAGGGTTTTTGCGTTTTTTTATTCGCTTGGATGCTGTTGAACGGGGTCTAATAAGGGGAACATGTATAAGAGTATCTGTGTGTGAAACAAGGGGACTGTGTGCTGCTGCGCAAAAGATGCGCGTCGCCATGCAAGATTGCGCTCAGGTCGCTGTCCGTGGTGCTGAATACGTGAACACACACATAACGTGGAAAGTTAAATAAACTAAGAAAAAATAATGTATAATATACTGTGTGCGCAGTACACTACCGATCATTGGTCGTACTCATACATAACATACATAATACATAACGGTAACAAACATAAGGCGGTATATACGGCCTGTATGATTTAACGCCCCTTTAGGGACGTGCAGTTTTTGCAAAACACAAATGCAAAAAAAACGTGTAAATCATTTGCGGCAGTATCGTCGTGCTCCAATCAGTTGGAGAAGTCACACTTGCAGTCACATTTAAAAGCAAAAGATAACGATAGCATTATTATATTCCAAACAGAGTCGTGGCTTGTCTGCCACCGCCAGAGACTTAGAATGAATGGAGCAGCAGCCCAAAGCCATACAATCGCTCCCATGGATCTGAAAACAAGGGTTTTCAAGCTCTGACTGTGTTTGTATTGTGTTTGAAAACTATACTTAACACACAAACACACACACACACACACACACAACACACACACACATGCACACACACATAACACAAGCACACACACACAAGAAGGCAAACTCAAACACAGTTACACAAATACATTGACACACACAATCAGACTCAGGCTATTTACACACACAAACACACACACATGCACACACACTTTAAGGTGACCTTGTAGTAGCGATGACGAGCATGTTTAAGACTTACTGAAGCCCTTTCAGTCTCTTTTCTTCTCTTTCTTTCTTTCTTTCTTTCTTTCTTTCTTTCTTCTCTTTCTCTCTCTCTCTCTCTCTCTCTCTCTCTCTCTCTCTCTCTCTCTCTCTCTCTCTCTCTCTCTCTCTCTCTCTCTCTCTCTCTCTCTCTCTCTCTCTCTCTCTCTCTCTCTCTATTGTTCTCGCTACCATCCAGAAGCTGGAGAGGAATCAAACTATGCTAAGGAAAACAGCTTATATCGACCGCAGAGCTTCATTGTCAAGGGTAAGTAAATGTATTTGCTTAACCTACCTACTGCATTGCAGTAACACAAACACACACAGACACATGCATGCACACAGACACACACATGCACGCACACAGACACACACGCACGCACACCCCTGGGTTCCTAAAGGCTGTCCAAATCTTTGAACTAGAGTTTATTATAGTTTGCTGATACCTTCATTAGACACAACCTCTGCTCACTGACTCAACTATTCCCTGGGTGGTGACTTCATCTCTGTGCTGGCTAGTCACCCCCAAACCCCAGGCAGAATAATTACACACCGCCAACAAGGGAAAACACAGTTTGGAATAAAGTTTACAACCCATTTGAAGAGTTTAAAGAAGCAATAGTTTGGACTTTGGCCACACAAGAAGTTCTACTAAGGATATAGGACAATTCTACAATATTATTAGGTATTCACAGAGTATCTGTGGATACCTATTGTTATTATTATTATTATTATTACTACTACTACTAAATGAAAATGAAAGTATAACACATAATATAACACATTTTTATTCTGGCGGACAGGTTATGGATTTGCTTCAGTGTACGGCGTGATGCTGCTGCCTCTCCCATTGCTTTCTAATCCTGCAGAACAAGACCTTGATTCAAGCAAACAGCGAATACTGGAGAGCCCAGCTGAGGAGGAGGAGGAGGAGGAGGAGGAGGAGGAGGAGGGCTGCTGGCTGTGCATGGAAAAGTACTGGTGGACTACAGGACTCTGCTGGTACCTCACCAGCACAGATACTGACCGGCTATTTGCTGCTGCTATTGCCTAATTTCTATTTTAGTATTTACTATTTAGCAATTACGTTGATTATTTTATCCTGAGTGACTTACAGTGAATTCAAATACAGGCTATTGTGGAGCAGGTACGGGGTTAGGGAGGCTTGTTTAAGGATGCCGACAGGTAGGTTGTGGAAATTTGGGATGCAACCTAATACCGTTCAGCTGGGAGTCGAACACCCAGTGCACTACACTCACCTTTCACTAACCTTCCACCGCTACAGTCTCGCTACTTCTGTTAGTGACTCTGACCTGCTGTCGGTGAATGTGTGTGCTGCTCGCTCAATAAGCCATTAAACCGACTGCAAATCCCACTGAAGATGGAAACATGGCGGAATTCATCCTTTAAAACATAATACTATTTGGATTGAGCATGGCAAGACGGATGGACCCATGTCTATTGATTTGTCAATATCTCCCTTTGGTGTGGCTGGTCTATGAAAAGGTTAGATACATGGAGCAAATATACACAGAGCAAGCCAGATGTTTACCATTGCAGCTCTTTATTTGATTCAACTGTTTTTAACTCCCCCAGTGTAGACTCGTCAAACACAATGTTATGACTTCAGAGTTTGGCAGATTTATCTCTAGCCAATAAATGAGTGAACACCAAGCATGATGATTCACAAAACCCGAGCAGATTGCATTTGGAAAAGTACATACACATTATATAGCTGACAAAATGCCATACTGCTATGAAAAGCTATTGGTTTTGTTGGTTTTATAACATCACAAAGGGGAATAAGTCAATACAAATTCATCACCTATGAGTCCTATTTTAGAGGAGCATTTGCCCTACTGAATTAATGCAAGAAATAGCATTTTGTTTAGATTGCATTATGCCACAGTATACAAGGCACTATCAGAATCATAGGTGACCTATGCATTTCTGTTACTTACTCATTTAGCAATGAAATCATTTTTATCATTTTTGGATCATATTGCCATTTGTGACTCTTCGCACATTGTAGAAAGACAAACTGCCTCCTTTACTGTAATTCTAAAAGGTAAGTTATGCCAAAAGTAATTTCCTTAGCTGTGCACTTTTTTTTAACATGAACTGCCTTGTAGTTTCTAAGTGGTCAGCTTTTCTGGCTCCCTGGTGAAATAAAATAAAAAAGGCGGTGAAGGCACAGTGGGTATTGAGATTCAAGAGATTCAGAGACCATGAGATATGATCCTCTAACGCACAGAGAGAAAGGATGATTTGAAACGAAGCTGTGAAGGTAAAATTGGATCGAGGATTAAGTAGTTATCAAATCGCAATCAATTAAATAGTCATCTGAGCACGGCTGATGACATGTTCATGGCGTAAACTTCTCTTCATGGCCATGAGAGTAATTCAATAAACGGTGAGTGGGGGGCGGCCATGCAACTCAAATCTGATAAACATGGGAGTGTGTCTGTGTATGTGTGTGTATGTGTATGTGTATGTATGTGTATGTGTATGTGTATGTGTGTGTATGTGTATGTGTATGTATAGCATGTGTATGTGCAGGGGTGTGTGTGTGTGTGTGTGTGTGTGTGTGGTACTGTGTGTGTGTGTGTGTTCCTGTGTTAGTGGTACTGTGTGTGTGTGTGTGTGTTCATGTGTGTTCCTGCTTGTATGTGCGTGTTGATTTGACAGAGTAAGTGGCGCTGCTGCATGAATCCGTCTCGGCGGTCATTTGTGGCTCTGATCCAGACTCCGCAGCTCATTGACCCAGAAACGACCGACGCAGGCACACACAGGCAATCAACCAAACCGCACTTGGACAGGTGCCATCATTTAGGAACGCCGGCCTGCCTGCTGCTCACAAGGGTTAAATTACACAGGCTGCGGTGGACGGTGACCAAGCGAGAGAGGGAGAAAGAGAGACGCAGAGAGAGAGAGAGAGAGGAGAGGGAGGGACGGAGGGAGGGAGGTTGACGAAGGTGTGGGTGGAGCGTGTGAGGAATATTGGCGTGTTTGGTTTATCCAGCGAGTGACAGCTGCTGAGAGGACACACGGCGGGGGCGTGGATGGGGTCACACACCAACGCCAAACCCACCTCAACCCCACGCCACCCCGAAAGACGAAGAGTCAGCAAACCACAGAGGGCTGTAGATGAAGGGGGAATGAATCTGCTCAGGTGGTGAGGTGGATGAGGTGGGGGGGGGCAGGTGCAATAATAGACCCCTGAGCAGCCAGGATGTACGCAGCGCTGACTCGGTGGGCAGGCGGAGCTGAGTTTGTGCTTGGTTGGGATGTTTGTTTGCCTATTAGGACACCATTACTGTTTCTCTGTATGGGGACGGAAAGCAGCGAGGGTGTCAAGCCGGGATTCATGGACTTCTAAGCAAATCCCTCCAAATGGAGCGCTCCATCAGTCTGACAGGAGAGTCAATGTGTGGTGGGGGGGGGGATAACTACGCAGAGCACTTAGGAGCGATGCTTGTTTTGATTCTGTCAACTCGACAACGGTTACAGCACGCTAGAGGAAAAACCCAAAGTCTGCATTCCCCAAAATGGCCGACACATGCAAGTGTGTGTGTGTGTGTGTGTCTGAATCCCTAAAAGGTGTCTCTGACCGCCTGCGGGTGGTGATGTCGCTTGTCTGAATTGCTAATGAACAACGGATAAGAAACCACTGATTGATTGATGTGCCCCTAATGTGTAACTTCAACTTAACATATTATTCATGTGTATTGTTGCATCCATACCAACCTGCCTCAATATTTGAAAAAGGGAACTGGAAAAGTGGCACATTTCACCTCTATTTCAATTGTACTTTATTACTACTAGGGAGAGTTCATCTGAAGAGCCTCTGCTCTCCCGGAGTGATGACTTCTCCCTCCATCTGTCTTATCAGCTGCTAAATGCAACGTGTGATCAAGTGCCGCAGTTATTTATTCACAGGAAGTAATCACTCCTGGTAAATAAATAACAGCGATGGAGCGTTACGCCGTGGCGGCGGCGGCGGCCTTAAGACTGACATTCTCTCTCTGTGTCATTGCAAGGAAGGAAGGAAGGAGCAGGAAGCACGTCCTTTCCTTATATGGTCTCTCTGGCGCTCTGACCTCATCAAAGCGGCACATATTTTGTTAATAAGTGAATGGGCCCAGAAGTTAATGAGTGGGATATCAAAAGAGAGAGAGAGAGATGCCTGGAAGACAGCGGCCTCGCCAGGACACAAACCCCAACCACCACCACCTCCACCACCACCTCCACCACCACCTCCACCGCCACCACCCCCACCACCACCAACAACAAAAGAGAAATGATGAAAAAATTAAAGGTTGTACCTCGCGCACACGATAAAAGTGATAGAGCCGGCCAGGTCCCTGGGGCTAAGTCTTTAAGTCGGCCCTGGCCCGGACACCGTCCAGGGGCTATAATTGACAGAACCCCCCCCCCCCCCACACACACACACACACACACACACCCTCCTGCACATTGCTGCAGCGAGAACACAATTGCAAACAATAGCCGTGGGCAAAGACGATGTCAGGAACAGAGACGACATGTCCTTGGGCCGAGTTGTATTACAAACAATAGGGGGGGAGAGAGAGAGAGCGAGAGACAGAGAGTGAGAGAGGGAGAGGAGGGCAGGGTGGCGTGTTTTGCTTGACACTGCAGTTGGTTGCTGTGGATGTGGTAGAAAGTTGAGTGCACTTGACCCTGAAAGTAGTCAATGTTCTACTAGATACTGAAAGAAAGGGATGGAGAAAACAAGAGAGAGAGATAGACAGTGTGTGTGTGTGTGTGTATGTGTGAGCGAGA